>BHFT01035910.1:0-16522 GCA_004320025.1 Laticauda laticaudata | reverse complement strand
AATGATACAATGTTGCAAATGCCTGAACGATACATAGTTGCAATGATACACAGTTGCAAACATATGAATGATACATATTTACTACAATTTCCTGCTTTCTAGTTAATCTAAATCTGCCAGCACAGCAGAACAGCTGATGATTGGAAAAAGGAAAAATAGCAACTTAGCAGGCAAGTCTGCCAGGTACGGAGTGAGTGGGTGAGGAGGGTTCCCATGGGCCATGTGGGCTGGCGCAGCCTTGTGTTCCTGCACAGCCTGGATTAATTACTTTGGGGGGTGCTCTGCGGATGACATTTCTCTGCAGACCACCAAAATTTTCTCACGGACCACCAGTTGGTGACCAATGTTCTACATCACCAATTATTGAACAGCTGATCAGCACACCAGCTTTTCCTTTATGGCCTGTGATTGTTTTTAATATATCAATCTGGGCTTTTTTCCTTTTATGCACAGGCCTGATGCATGGTGTGTGCCATTGCACTTCTATAGCAATGGCATAGTTATTTTAGCAAATTGCTAGCTTTTTCTTTGTGACAGGATTTTTGAACAGTTTATTGCAGCTTCTGCAGATTTTTTTCCCATTAAATCTGCATTGAGCTGAAATGTGTGGACCTCTGCACAATGATAGCACAGTTCATTTTGACTTATTATTCTCTGTTTATATGTTACTGCAGGCTTATTCACATTTGCTTTCACTCTTGAGAGCAGATCTATAGTATTTCCAGCAGCAGTTTCTATGGAGCGAGCGTTTTCAAAAGTTCTGATAAATGTTAAATCTGTCCATGTTAAGAGACTGAAGAGAAAAATGTTTTCTTTCAGAAGTCAATAGAATAGCCAATTTCTCAGTGCATTCTTTTGTAATGTTCAGAGAGCTTTTTAAGTTTAGCTACTTATGTCACTGCAGCCTCTTTCTAGCTTCAGTTATGGAGCCTAAAATATTCTGCAATCATTTTGATGCCAAATAGAGCTGCATTATTTTTATAGTTCTGAAAAGCTGAATTGTGAAGGAGCTGGAGGTGAGGATCAAATAAGCTTCTCAGTACATCATATACATTGCCTGTCATAACAATCAACATTTTTTTCAGTAATTATCTTATTTGCCTCAACAAATAGTTCAGCTTTTAGACAAACCAGCTCCAGTAAGTCTGCAAAAACTACAATATATGTAGACCAGTGTTGGTATTCAGCTGGTTCATACCGGATGAGGTGAACTGGTAGCAAGGATTTGTTATGGGTCGCTGTAAGTTCTGGCTGGCCACACACCCCTGACCCGGTCACCCAGTTACCACTGGTTTGCTTGACCCACCCACCTGATGCTCTCTCACCCTGCCCGCTTGATGCTCGCCCCTTAAGGTATTTCTTTCTTTTTTTTCCCTCCCGACAATCAGCTGTTTATATGATCAGCTATGCCAGAATTCCCCTTGCTGAGGCCAAGGAAGGCAAAAAATGGAGGGAGGAGCTCAGCCCCACTCCATTTTTTTTCTTCCTAAGCCCCAGAGGAGCCTTCTGGGAGCAAAACCGCCCACCTAGAGGCTTTTCTGAGGCCCAAAAGGGGTGGCTGCAAAAAAGCAAAAAAAAAAGCCACGTCCACCCAGTCACATGGCCACACCCACCTAGCCACACCCACCAAGCCATGCCCACAGAACCAGTAGTAAACAATTTTGAATCCCACCACTGATGCAGACAACCCAAAATAGTTGAGTAACAGTACAAAACCAAAGATATATTTAATTAGACAATAACAAAGTCCAAAATACTACAATCATGAAGTGTTCTATTTCTCAGTTAAGTTTTAAATCAATCAGAATAGAGCTGGAAAGGAGCCTTTAAAAAAAAAAAAACCTCCAGTGATGAAGTCTGAAGGCAAGCTGTTTCACTGGTTAAGTGTCCTCACTGTTCCGAAGTTTCTCCTTAACTCCAGGTTTTTGTCTCTCCTTGATTAATTTCCACCCATTATTTCTTATCTTGCCTTCTGGTGCTTTGGAAAATAAGTTGTCCTACTCTTTATGGCAGTTCTCAAATATTGGAATACTGCTATCATGTCACCTGTAGTCCGTCTTTTCTCTACACTTGCCATATCCAATTCCTGCAGTTGTTCTTGTCGCCAGGCCCTTAATCATCTTAGTTGCTCTTCTTTGCACTTTTTCCAAAGTCTCAACATCTTTTTTTGTAATGTGGTGACCAAAACTGGATGCATTGTTCCAGATGTGGCCTTACTCAGACTTTATAAAGTGGTACTAATACATTATGTGATCTTCTATGCCTCTGTTTAAACAACCAAGGCTTGTATTAGCTTTTTTTGGCTGCTGCCATACACTGCTAACTCATGTTTAAGTAATCATCCATTAAGACTCCAAAGTCCATCTCACAGTTACTGTTTTTGATCCAGGTTTCACCTAATCTGTACTTGTACCTTTGGTTTTTCCTGCCTAGGTGTAAAACTATTATTTTTTCCACATTAAATTTCATGTTATTGGATGAAATTGTTCTCACTGATGAAATTGTGGGGCCATTGTTCAAGTCTGTCAAGATCTGTTTGGATCCTGAGCTTGTCTTCTGATGTGTTGGCTATTTCTGCCAGTTTAGTGTCATCTGCAAATTTGATGATTTCCCTTCTATTCCTTCATCTAAGTCATTTATGAAGATATTGAAAGTATTGGGCCTAAGACAGAGCCTTCTGGGGCCCTACTGCTTACTTCTCTCCATGTAGATGTTGTATCATTAAGAACTACTCATTGATTACAGTTTGTCAGCCAGTTACAAACCTATCTGGTGGTGATGTTGTCTATCCCACATTTTTCTACTTTGCCAAGAAGTTGGTTGTGGTCTACTTTGTCAAATGCCTTGCTGAAGTCTAAGTATACAATGAGGAAGTGTTCCATTTCTCAGTTACATTTTCCAATATATACAATTGTATGGGATGCCTAATGTGTTTTAATAGCTAAACTTATTATCTGGACAAATTGAGACAGAAAATTAAGGGAAATGTTTGTTTGATTTTTCCAACACAGTTGATCACTCTAATACTAACTGTTCTGTGTTCTTTTGAAATAAAATGCCAGAAGCAATATCTGCAAGAAAAAGTTGTCTCCAAGCAGAAACTAACTATACTAGGGAAATATACATCCATCTCAGGATCTGAAAAATTTTGCAAACTTTAAAATATTTTACTGTGTCTTTCTTTAGTAAGTCAATAAATAAATTGATACTTTCATAATATTAATTGAATATTGTTTTTAAATCAAGAGCAACTTCCTATTTTTTACGGGAAGTTTATCGCCTTATCTGTTCCCTCACAGCCAACTCAAAATAGAAGTTTAATTCCAGGCATCAGAATTCTGATTCACCATATTTCCCAGTAAATCAATTAACAGTTATCTTGCCATCTAAAATAGAAAAGACCTGAAACCTTTAAAGTAGATGCAAACTTTGCCAGAATTTTATCTCTAGAGTAAGGCTTGCATTTCTCAGTTTAAAGCTTATCGATTGTAATCTATCACTGTGAAATTTAAACAATGTGGAAGATTGAGTGAAAAAAAGATACCATATTTAAATTATGCATTTGGAGAATGAAACTGAAAATACCAGGAACTACAAGATGAATTTATCAGTCCAGGACCAAATAAAGACTGATTGCTCCCTTGTAGGGATTATTTGCAGGGGGAAACATATGCCATGTTTTAATGTGAGTAGATTATGGACTAGAAAAAATAATTATGTTTTGGAAATTCAAAAAAGGGAAGTAAGGATAAAACAATGGATAATGTGAGAGAGCAAGATTAAAGAGATGATTTGCCCACTAATCCCCAGGAATTAAATCTGACTCAGTGAACCTAACTAATGATGACTTAGTTGCAAAGCCAATATGAAGCTTTGGACCTGAGTTTAAGAATTGCATTGCATTGTTATCATTCTGTCTCTGTGCTGCTCTCGGTGTCCTATAGTCCCATTACACTGTTAATTTAGAGCTATACTCAGTATAAAATCTCTGATGCTTAGCACTCAGAGATGAATAAAATGCAACTGTACATTGTCCTAGTTATGAAGCAACAGTGCCACCTTAAGGTATTTTACTCCTCAAACAACTTATCACCATAAACATTAGGTGAATTAGATAGTATAGCTTTGGAAGCCTGGTTGATTGAGTCAATAGATAGCACAAGTAGATGCATTTTTTTTTCTCCTATTCTGAAAATTTTTGGACTTCCTCAGTAGACAAAAAAGTATGGTATACAAGTCCATTCTTTCCAAGGAGTGGACCTACCCCAAAATAGCAGATAACTGTAAACAATGCTTTATTATGTCACACATGTTCCCCAACAATATACTGTTGCTTTGGGTTAACTCCTTTCTCCCAGACCCTGCAATTCCATGTAGACACTTAAATACATCATTAATACTCAGTTGTTAAAACAAACCAAAGATTCAAAGTTTGTAAAGTGGCATACAATGTTTGCCTCCTTCCAAAAGTTCTTCAATTAGTTGGGGTGAGATGTTGCCTCAGTGTGGTTGCTCCTTTTCTCTGATTGCTGCCAAGATCCAAGCTCTGCTCTTTAGCAGTCTTGTTTTGGAGGACTCCAGCTGAGCCTCCAAGCCAAGCTCCAGACAAGAATCCCATCAGGATATCCTGCTTATCATAGCTTGTGATCCTGTCATTTATCTGACAGTTCTCTGGCCTGCCTTTAATAGCTTCCTAGTCTGCTCACCATCTGCATTTCTTCTTTTCTCTTACATATATCCCCACACATATACACACTGTCTTGGTGTTTGCTTTTATAGGTGAAGGGCTTAAGTGGGTGAGGCTGCCTCTGGACATCACATTCCTGGAATGGCAGGGTATATTTTTATTAACCAGGAAGCTAGAATGCTAGCATGGATGCTTGTGAGTGAACTGTGAGGAAGAGAATGAACTAATGAATGAAAAAGCTTATCTCTCATGTTTGAGAGACTGCAAACATTTTGGATCCTTTGAAAAAAAGCATGAATTTCACCTAAGGAAAGTGGAGGTTGGAAGCATTTTTGCCCAGATGCAGCTGCCTTTCCTGAAAGCAGATAGAAATCCCAGCTTCACTTCTTCACAAAGAGATATAGCTTTGGACCAGTGGTGGGATTCAAAAATTTTTTTCTACCAGTTCTGTGGGTGTGGTTTGTTGGGCATGGCAGGGGAAGGATACTGTAAAATCTCCAGTCAGAGGTGGTATTTGCTGGTTCTCTGAACTACTCAAAATTTCCGCTACCAGTTCTCCAGGACTGGTCAGAACCTGCTGAATACCACCTCTGCTTTGGATGATAGATCAAAATAACAACTGAATATCACATGGAAAATAGGGAGGAAACTAAAAAAAGGAGAGCTGTAAATATTCTAATTCCCCTAAAGAAATTAAAAAGCTACCACCTCAAAAATGTGTATTATATAATACTTAGCTGTTTAGGAGATGTTGCACCAGAGATTAACTTGGAAATTGGAGGCCATCACAAGTTTAACTTTCAATTAATGTGATCCCAATACCTAAAGCTAGAGATAATAGGACCAAAAGCAGTTCCCAAGATGTTAAGAAAATTAATGCATGTGTTTATGGAGATTCTCAGTCATCCAGTTCATGGTTGTCCCAAAGGTGCTTTTTCAAGAGGCAACTGGACTTTCTTGTTTTTCTCTGAAGAGGTTTCACTTCTTATCCAAGTAGCTTCTTGGATGAGAAGCAAAAAGCCTACAAAGAAAAACTAGAAAATCTAGCTGCCTCTTAAAAAAAAGCACCTTTGGGACAATTTCTGCATATGTTTTGTATATATGAAAAAGAAAGGTAAAGTATTTATCTGTGTTTGGTGAATATACATTTAACATTACTTTCTATAGCTACAAGTTGGATTGGGTTGGAATGTTTTTATCTGCAGGTGTATCTTATGAAATAAACCCAGTCTCCGTTATTGCCATCCAATCAATATTTCTATCTGACACCTCCACTGAAACCATAAATGAGATGGCTAGCATTGCCTTTATAGCATGGTGAAGTATCTCAGTATCTCAACATGACAAATTATGATTGACTTGATCTCAGAGTATTTAACTTAGCTTAAGTTAAACAAAATCTTGCCAAAATACATCAATAATCTCCTGCTGTTAACTCCTTGTCTACATTGCATAAATCCCAGATGATCAGAATATACTAAATTTGCTAATACCTTTCAGAATTTGTCAGCAAGAATATAACATAATTTTATCATGAATACTCACTGATTTATGCTCTCTTACTTTAGTGTAATTAGTGAGAATTACAGTGATATAAGAGAAGCAGATAAGAATACCAGATTCAAACACAAATTAAACTGAAAATATTTAGGAAACAATATATCTGTTGGTGCTTCATTCCGTTTTACAGGAAAATTATCAAGCTGACATTTTACCACTTTTCACACTGAACAATATGTTTAATTTCTCTAATCCAAATAGCTCAGAAAATAAATTGTTTTGCTGATTATCCAGCACAGAAAATTCAACAACAAACAAACAATTGATTCCCTTTCCATAATTCATTTCCCATCATATTGCTATGCTGTCTCGATGTTATATTGGCTTTCAGTAAACTCCTTCAAATTGTAAATGCATGTCTTCAGGTATTGCTACATCTATATTATGATCATCCTGAACCATTGAGATAAAATTCCAGGCTTTTACTTCTTTCATCAATATGACAAAACTTTATTTGGTTGTTCTGCAGTAGATGCGCTAATGCAAAGCCTGCCTTAGCAGAAAGCAATTTATTTAACTTATTTTCCAATTTGCAATTCCTTGAAAAAATATGGAGGAAATGAGAATAACATAGAGACAGTAGAAGCTTAACCTCCCTACATTATTTTCCTTCTTATAATTCCTTTCTCTTTTTTTCTTATGTGCTTCATAGAAAATCATTTGTCCTCCCTTATATGCCTTGCATGTTTCTTTCTCACTACTGTAGGAGATAAGGATTCGTCATTCATATTAAAGTGAGTTCAGAAGTTTTGAAAGTTTTTATTTTATTTATTTATTTGATTTGTCAATGTTCTATATGTAAATGGTTGACTCCTAGACTACACTTCTGATTGGCCCAGTAAAGTAAGAAGTGGATTGGTTCATTCACTAGGAACCAATCCAAGGAGCTGCTGAAAGGCGGCAAATTCAAGAGATTGTCATAGGCTGAAAGCAGGCAGGCCGGCCTGTATAAAAGGCTAGCCTCGGCTGCCAGCCAAAGTGTTCCTATTCTGACTGTTGTTTGAATAAAACCTTTGTTGTTGGAAACCGGTCTACCTCGTGTGTTTTCCGAAACAAAAACTGGCGACGAAGGTGGGATCGTCCTGAACGCGAAACCTGCACGCGGTGATAAGAAGCCAGACGCCAGCAGAGATGTCTGGAAACAACGCACCGCCCGCACCCTTCAATCCTAACGAAGAGGATTGGGAGTCATATACAGATCGCTTCCAAATGTATCTGGAGAGCAAATGAAATGGATGACATCTCAGAACAACGCAAGCGAGCTGTATTCCTCACCCATTGCGGACCAACGTGTTCAAAATGGCAAAAGCCCTGCGAAGCCCGAGACGTTAAGCAACTAACATGGCCAGAACTACAAAGAATCCTCAAAGCACACTTCGCTCCGGTAGTGTCAAATCTAATAAAAGCGGCATGAGTTCTACCGCAGAGACCAGCGAAGGGGAGACCGTCGCCGATTTCGTGGCTGCTCTAAGACAAATAGGGGGTGAGGTCCGACTTCCTGAATATCGACGAAGTGATGAGGGATCGTGTGGTGTTGGGCTTAGAGACACTACTGCGCAAAGTAAACTACTAAACAAGCCCAACATCACTGTGACCGAAGTAATCGCGGAAGCCATGGCCGCCGAAGCCGCAAAGAAATCGGCCGGTCCAATGAAGAAAAGAACAAAAATGGGCGAAAAAAACAACCCAGCTAGAGAAAGAAAGCAGCCTACCACCACCACCCACTTCGAAGAGTCGAGAGAGGAAACCGAATCGAGTGAGGAAGACGACGAGTCCACCGTCTTCTCGCAAATAAAAAAGAGCGCGAAAGAAGAAATTGGCGGGAATGTGCTGGCTGCGGAGGAAACCATGCCCGAGCTGAATGCAGATCTCGATGCTATCTGCAGGACTGTAAAAACGGGGCACATGAGAAAGTCTGCAGAAAACAAAAAAACTACAGCCCACGAGACGCAGAAATTCCCCAAACACGAGCCGAGCCTGGACGAGCGGAGAGAAAGTGGCAACAAGAGAAACGAGCCAATATACACCAAACCGTCACTATAGAAAAGCGCTCAGACGCGAAAGTGGCAAGAAGGTTAAAGTGACTGTAACAATCAAAAGGAAGCCCTGTAAGATGGAAGTGGACTCCGGGTCCTTCCTTTCTATGGTGTCTTGGATACAATTAAAAAACTAGTCCCAGACATCCAATCCAGACAATTGCAAAAACAACCTTTGACTCTCAAAGACTATCAGGAAACCCGAATCCCTGTAGTTGGCATGGGACAATTTTTGGTCACCTATAAGCAACATGTCAAAAGACTGCCGCAACCATAGTCGACTGAGACAGACCGAGCTCCTGGGCATCGAATGGTTCGCACCCTTGGGCATCGGGATGACCGGGATCGATCAAAGTGACTACAACTGGTTGGGAAGATGACCTCATCCGCGAATTCCAAGAACGTTTTTGACGGCTCACTGGGCAAGTATCGGGAAACCCTATTTCTTTTAGCCTAGATCCCCAAATAGCCCCAAGAGAGATTAAAAAGCAGACGAGTTCCCTTTGCACTAAAGGCAGAAAGATAGAGGAACAACTCGACAAACTAATAGCCCAGGGTGTTTGGAACCTGTGGACCACGCCAAATGGGAAACGCCTATTGTTACACCATAAACCTGACGGGTCCATAAGAATCTGTGGTGACTATAAGGCTACCCTGAAACCACGCTTTACAACCAAGCGCATACCCGGTGCCAGTAGTCCAACATTTTGCTTCACTCTCTGGGAAAGGGCAAAGTTTTTGCTAAACCGGATTGGCGCAAGCCTAATCAGCAACTCCCAGTGGACCCAGAAACAGCAGAAGCGCAAACTGTAGTCACACACAAGGCGCCATCAAATGCCACCGACTCCAATTTGGAGTAAGCGTGGCACTGGGCGTTTTCCAAAGTTTGATGGAACATCTCCTTAATGGCATACAGGAGTCGTTCCCTATTTCGACAACGTCCTAATCTCGGCCAGAGATGAGACTCAATTAAGAAAAGACTCACAGAAGTACTAACAAAATTTAGGGAATCTGGCCCCACGGTAAAAAAGAGAAAAATGCTGCCTGATGAAAAAAAGCATTGAATTCTTGGGCTACTCAATAGACGGTGAGGGCATCCACCCCACAATAAAAAAATTAAGGCAATCCCAGAAGCACCTGAACCGAGAAATAAAACAGAACTGCAAGCCTTTTTAGACTTATTAATTTTTTATCATGTATTTCTGCCAAACAAGGCCCACTATAGCTGAACCGTTACACCGCCTCTTAGATAAAAGGCAAACTGGACGTGGGGTAGCAAAGAAAGGAATGCTTTCCAAAATATTTAAAAAGTTGCTAACGTCACAAACGTTCTTATCCAATTAGCAACACACTGCCTTTAAGAGTGACCTGCGACGCTTCACCATTTGGAGTAGGTGCCGTCCTGAGCCACCACTTCCTGATGGCAGAGAAAGCACCCGTCGCATATTATTCTAGGACTCTGTCAAAGACTGAGCGAAATTACAGTCAACTGGACAGGGAAGCCTAGCAATAGTCGCTGGAGTAAAAACGCTTCCACGAATATCTGTACGGGCGGGTTTTTCAAATTATAAAACAGATCACAAACCACTGATGGGAATTTTGGCGGAGAAACAAGCCGACGCCTAACATACTGTCACCAAGCAATGTCTAGATGGTCAGAGTTTCCTTGCAGCCTATTCCTATACTCTGACACATCGGCCAGGGAAACAAATTTCCCATGCAGACGCTTTGAGCAGAGCACCCTTACCAACCACTGATGAAGACCCGGCACCAGCAATGACATCGCCTGCAAATAGAGACTTGTCCCGATCACCCATCTCGCCATGATGGCGCAAGAGCCACCGCTAAAGACTCGTTGACTGCCCGTGTTCTTGGCTGGGTAGGTAAAGGCT
Organism: Laticauda laticaudata; assembly: GCA_004320025.1. Classification (NCBI taxonomy): domain Eukaryota; kingdom Metazoa; phylum Chordata; class Lepidosauria; order Squamata; family Elapidae; genus Laticauda; species Laticauda laticaudata. The sequence goes on along the minus strand of BHFT01035910.1, from coordinate 6,347 downwards.
GGCCGGAGACCCAAAAAACTGAAACTTTTAAACCTTTCCGGTCCAGACAGACTGAACTTTCTATTCAAAAGGGGTGTTTGTTGTGGGGAGATCGGGTGGTTCATCCCAACCAAGTTGCAGCCCAGGGTACTAGGGTTATTGCACGAAGGTCACCCTGGAATGGTTAAGATGAAAAGCCCTGGCCAGCTATGTGGTGGTGGCCAGGTATTTATAAGGACATAGAGTTTGGGTAAGCTCTTGCCATAAATGCCAGGAATCAGACCGTCCCACCAAAAGCACCCATCAAGGACTGGAGACCCCTAGGGGACCGTGGTCAAGAATTCATATAGACTTCGCGGGTCCAACCAAGGGGCATACCTTTCTGGTTGTCGTTGATGCCTACTCAATTGGCTTGAAGTAAATCATGCCATCAACGACACAGCACGCTAATAAAGAAATTAGACGACCTTTTCGCCACCCTGCTAGCCAGACATTCTTGTCTCGGACAATGACCACAAACTAACAGCTTGCAATTCGAGCAATACCTAGCCTCCCTAGGTATCAGACATGCCCTAACCGCGCCGGCCCATCCGCTCAAACGGCAGAGCTGAGAGAATGCTCCGGTTTACAAAAGAGGGCTAGAAAGAATGGACACAGGAGATGTCCAACAAACAGTAAACCGTTTACTCACATCCAGCAACATAACGCCCAGACAATAACTAACAAGTCCCGCGGAGATTACTCTATTGGCGAAAATTACGATCCACCTGTACAGACTACACCCAAATTTTACCCCAAAAACCCCCCTGATTCCTCCACAAGGTTTAGGCAATTCGAAATAGGCAACTTGGTATATGCAAAGAACTTCACAGGTGAACCGGTATGGGTACCAGGACAAATTACCCAAGTCACAGCCCCAAATCCTACCGTTTAACGGTAGACGATGGCAGGGAGTGGAAGCGGCACATAGACCAGCTTCGATCCCAATAATAGAGAGACCCACAAACACACAATCAGTCGCCGACAACACTGACAAACACAAACCATGGGTTGGGGAAAGGCGAGAAGTTAATAAAGAAACCGTTTAAAACAAAACAAACAAATTGTACAAACAAAAAGAGCAAATAAAAAGACTCACCTTTGAAGAGACTTGCGGGAAGAGCCCATCGGAAGGGCCAGCAGGCCAGCGCTCAACCTGCCCAATGGAAACGAGTGGAGCAGCAAAACCGCCGGCCTAAGCAACTCAGGCGGCGGTAAAATGCTGACTCACCCTTCCAGACGGTTCCAGAGCGAAGATCGGAAGACACAGCAGCCCCATCCGAACCGGTCGAAGTCTTCGCTAAGAATGAAACGCGCAAGTCAAATCGAGTCCGGAGAAGCCCCGCCTACCTGCGTGACTAGTAACAACGTAGGACTGAACTAAGAGGGGAGGGGTGTTCTATATATAATGGTTGACTTACAGACTACACTTCTGATTTGCCCAGTTAAGTAAGATGGATTGGTTCACAGGAAACTATTCCAAGGAGCTGCTGAAACGCGGCAAATTCAAGAGATTGTCATAGGCTGAAAGCAGGCAGGCCGGCCTGATAAAAGGCTAGCCTCGGCTGCAGCCAAAGTGTTCCATTCTGACTGTTGTTTGAATAAAGCCTTTGTTGTTGGAACCCGGTCTACCTCGTGTGTTTTTCCGAACAAAACAGTCAATTGCTTACAAGATAAAGTATAAGTATGAACATGAGTAAGAATACAGGAAATAGGTACAAATAAATGGGGACAATTGGACAGGGGACAGGAGGCACAATGGCGCACTTTATGCTCACCCCTTCATCTAATTGTAAAATACTGGCTTCTACATTTACTGTTCTAGTTGTAGTTTAACCAGTGGTGTGTTTCAAATAATTCCACCACCAGTCCGCGAAAATGTGAGCGTGCATGCCGGGGGGGGGGACTTCCACACATGCGTGCGCACATGGCTTTGTCAGTTCTCCAAACTGCACAGAATCATTACTACTGGTTCAATAGAAATGGTCTGAACCAGCTGAATACCACCTTTGTAATTAACTGATGCTGCAATGCCTCTGACAAATCTTTCTTCCCTTTAAACTCAACAGCCATATCACTATTTGTTTAAAATAAGATATTAAACTACCATCTTGTTCCATAGTAAACAAAGAAGATGACATCATTGCCCCTGAAAGACAACTCAAAGCATCTTCCCAGTGTTGAGTTTCCCTAACTTGAAGCCATCAAAATAGTATTACAAACCATTTTGGAATTAAATCATGAAAATAAAGACTAGTCATCTGTTTATCTGTTCTAAATGAAAGACGTGCACTGGTTTCTAAATGAAAGCAAGGAAAGCAGCAAGAACAGGGATTATGGAAACATCTTTATGAAATTGCTTTTGCTGAAATGCTTTAATATTTTTATGGCATTTCATCAATTGCCATCATTGATGAGTCAGGACAAGGACTCTTTTCTCGCATTAGATCCCAGATCAGCTGCAATTAGGGATAATAGCTGAGCTATCTTTTTTTTTTCATCTCCCTGATACACTGTGCTATTCATATGTTACACAAAGAAGGCAGAAAAAATAGATTCAGTATTTTTCTTCAATATTCTAAAGTAATTAGGTGTTAAATATCCCTAGATTAAAATTGGTTATATCTTCAGAACATGCACACAGTTAATAACATCATCAGTAATTGCAGTGATTTATTCCAGCATTAGAGTTTTCAAGCTTGAGCCAAATTATATCAAAATATAAATAGGTGCCTTTTCTTCTCATCTTCATCCCTTAAATATATAAACAGTGTATTATAATTAATGCCAGCTATGCACTTGCAGGGAGACAGAGGTTGATTCTCTTAATAGATGCACATGTTTTTTCACAGAATTAATTGGCTCCTAGCAGGAGATGTACACTTGATAAAGAGGTAGAAAGTTCAGTGGAGACGAAACAACAAAGTCATTACAAATTTAACCAGCAATATTAAAGCCTCAAAAATTTGAATTAAAAGTCTTTAAAAACTTAAGTCAGACTCATGGAGTCATCAAAATTTGAAAGTATAGTAGAACCTCTGTTCACGAACATTTCTGACCGCAACCAAATTGTGTTCTGATCCAAAAAATCACTTTTTTTTTTGGCAGCTGATTTCCCCTTCCGCACCAATTTTTTTTGTAAATGCCAAATTTCCAAAATTAGGTTTGGGTCACGACCAAATTGGGTTGCATCCAAAGTTATGGAACGAATTATGGTCATGGCCAGAGATTCTACTGTAGAATGTCTCAGATAAATGTTCCCCATTTAGCTAAAGTAGGAGGAGGAAGGATGACAAGACTCAATATTGAGAAAATCTATCCATCTATTCATCAATCTACTATCTATCTATCTTTCTATCTATCATCCATCTATCAATCATCTATCATCTAGCTAGCTAGCTATCATCTATCTATCAATCATCTGTCTATCATCTATCTATCTCTCATCTCTCTCTCATCTCTCATCTATCTATTTCTATAATCTATCTATCACCTGTCTGTCCATCTGTCCATCCATCCGTCTGTCCATCCATCTATTCAATTTATATGGTATTCAAATACAGCTATTTATCTTACACCAGAATTTGACAGACAGTATTTTAAATATTTAAATTTAAAATAATGAATCATATATAATTTGGTTGAATTTCAAATATGCATAAATTTATTTTGGCTCTCATATCCACAGTAGATATTTGATTTTCCAAAACTTAAAAAGTTACCATAGGATTGAATGCTAACTCTTTTTTTTTCTTGGTTATTAATCCATTTTGATGATGCTTTGACAGGGGGAGGGGAGGCAGAATGATGAAAGCAACATAATATGTAATGGTGTTTTGGAATGACTTTTTTATTAATTATTATTAACACAATTAATTATAATTAATTATAATTTATAATTATAATAGGACGATGCTATCCATTCAGTCTGTCAATTAAAAAAAATACTTCTTTGGACTTCCGGTTTTGAGCTTCTTCATCGACAGACCAAAACCTCGTCCCTCCGAGACTTTGATCCATGCTCGCCACTGGAGCACCCCGAGCCGGCTGGTTTCAGGGCTAAGCCACTCCATAGAGGTGGTGAAGAGGGGGGAGACTGCCTGCAGGGTTGTGGAGAGCGGCATCTCTCCTCCTCAACTGGCCATTACTCCCTTTCCCGAAGGCGGTTGCAGCGGCGGTCAGAAATGGCCACCACAAAGAAGAGCTTGACCAGGAAAGAATGTGCAGGAGGAAGATAAGAAGACAAAGATTTGGTTGACTGGGTCAAACAGCAAAAGCAACAAATAAGGTACCCTGGAATTTAAACTTAACAACATTGTTCCCAAAGAAGATCTTGAAGCTGCGAAGGAGAGAGAGAAGGGAAAGGATTAGGTTTTTTATTCCCTTTCTTATACTAACAGCTAAGAGACTTAAGTGAGAAATTTAGAGACACTCTTCTCTTTGGCATCACTTTAATTTGTGATAAATAAAGTGTGCAATAATTGCAGGAATAGAAAGATGGTCTTCAGATCGCTGTTCAGAGGAGGGCAAAATAGTTTTGCGAATTGTCTTATAGCTTGGCTTTATTCTGAACCGGGAGGCTGACTCTCCCATTTAAAGTTCATAAGAGGACTTTGGGCATTAGCTGTTTGACCCCAGCAATATGAAAGAAGCCACTTTCTTAGAGGAGCACAGACAGAAAAGTAGCCACTTGAACCATTTCAATAATTACAAGGTTTTGGTAAGAATCAATAGCATGAAGCTTGTGCTAATCTCCATTTGATCCAAGTTTTGGCAAGATCATAAAAATAACACTGAGACCTGTATTGGAAAGTTTAGTGTTCCAGTCTCAAGTTAATCAAAAACTCATTAGATGTTAGTTCTGGTTCTCTGTTCTTAGTTCTCTGGTTCCATCCTCAATGCAATCTAGGATCCCAAGTATATATGACTGTATGACTTGGAGCTAGATTTGGCCAGATAAAACAGACTCATGAAAATTAATGGCATATATTTCAACCATTAAATATTGTGAACCTTGAATCATATTTCACACTGAGATATCATGTGATTTCTGTAATTCTCATTTTTGATGTTGCAGGGACCCAGCAACTTGGTTTGTAAATAATGATTTAGGTCATAGCCAGTTGTGTGTGTGAAACCAATTGCAATTTATTCCCGAGAATGGTTAAAAATAGCCCATACTGTAACACAATGTGAAAAGTAGTTTGTGCATGCTGCATTTCTGGATTTAGCTTTCTTTGTGTGAAGTGCTTTGAAGTTCTAGAATGTAATTTTCTGTGAACCATCCTTGTTCTGGATTTTTTGCTAAGATATGAGCAAAAATACGTCTATCTAAAAGTTGCAAAGATGATATAATTTATTCTAGTTTATTATAAATGCTGCCATAGTGGAAATCTTGCAAATATTGTTTACTGTTCTGCTGAAAAGCCTGGAGCTATAAAAATAAGTTAGAGTATTATGGTATACCCTCTAAATCCAATATAGCAAGCAGAGTAAATTAATGCCATTAGAATGGACATAATTTCCAATAATAAAGACAATGATGTACAGGCACCTCCATTATGTTCTACAACATACTGTAATTAACTCAACCATAGCTTACCCAATACAGCCAAATTTCTATGACACACCAAATTATAAATTAACCACAAGGCCTAGAGTCACATAGCATGCTTGGCTGAAATGTTATTTTTTATTTAAAATGTCATGGAATCTATACAACCACCTAGAAACTTGAAATTAAGAGAGAGAGTTCTAAGCTCTTGATTGATCTGCTATTTCCCTCTATCTATTTTGCTAATAATGTCATAGAGATGTATGCAGTGTAGTAATACCAAGACATTTTCTTTGTTAAAGTCACTGCAAATATTATCATGGAAGAGTTTATTGTAGTACTGTTTTTTCCCTACCTAGAGTAACTATTGCCCACCAGTTTCAACTTGTGGAATTGGTACTTTAACATTATAATCTCCTTCAGTTAGGAGTAATAAATCAAAATGAAATTTTTGCTACACAACCAGTCTAGGCAGGGGTGGGATTCAAATTTTTTAACAACCAGTGCTGTGGGTGTGACTTAGTTGGTGGCCATGGCTTGGTTGTCATGTTATTGGCTGAGCGTGGCCAGCTCAATATCACTAACATCGAGGCATGCATCTCCTCGCCTGGCGTCTCATGATTGTGGGGAAGCTGCAACAGTTGTAAGTGTAAAAACTGGTCATAAGTCACTTTTTTCAGTGCCATTGTAACTTTGCTTGTAACCACACAAGCAAAATACCAGCAAAGGAGGGGAAAAAACTCCAGAGAAGTTCCTGAGACAGGAAGTCTAGTCC
>BHFT01035909.1:0-12088 GCA_004320025.1 Laticauda laticaudata | reverse complement strand
ACGAGAGAGAATAGACAATATGCCATTCTAGATGTAACTAATCTACAAAAGACAGATGGCACTCTGGGAACATCCACCATATACCAAAAGAAAACACACACCCAACTGCAACCTCAACGCCCAATCCCACCACCACCCAGCACAGATAATTGCCGTGGCGAAAACATAATTAACCAGAAACCAAACGCCTGGCAGAGAAGAACACCATATAAAAGACTCGAACTAATGCACCCTGACTGAAGTATTGACTGCCAATGGCTTCCAAAAAAAACAAAATCACCAACTTGATCCACAAAAACACAATCAAGACTAAACAAGACCTAAGAGACAACAAACCTATGGAAACAGCTGTCTTGCCCTAACATAAGAGGTCTACAGATAAAATCAGTAAGATACTACACGGGCATCACATCTCAAGACTGCCTTCAAACGACAAAAATAGAACAGCCATCCTGAGGAAAATTGACCTGGAAAACCAAGGCATATACGAAATTCCCTGTACATCATGCCGCCACCAATCATTGGCCCAGACCAACAGAAGAATAAGTACCCGCCTAGATAACACAAAATGCAGGTAAAAAAGCTGGAACACATGGAGCCAAGCTGCATTGAAGCCTCCAACACAAGATCAGAGTGTTGCCAGCCAATCAATAGCCACAAAAACAGACAGAAGAAACCAGAAACCAATCAATCAACTCCAAGTCCAATGAACACAGACGCCGGCTAATAGACAATCAGAATAGAACAGCCTCAAAATTTGGAAACAGAGAACTGTGAGACATACACATCCACTGAAAGCAAGCCTGATGATGGCAGATGAGATTCTGCTGAAATGTTGCTACAATTTAACAAAACTACAATGACGTGGGATAATACCCGAAGGAAGCTAAAACAGCACCAAATGTAAGTACCCGTGAGAAGCTTAATATGATATATGTAATGTATATATATATATATATATATATATATAAGTATATATATAATATATATAATATATATATATATATATATATATATATAATATATATAATAATACATACATACATACATACATACATTACAATTAATACAAATTAACAGTATAATATAATATATATATTATATATATATATATATACTATGGGCTTAAGATACATCGATAACACAATTGTGATTTGGCCCCATGGAAAAGAAAAACCTAAACAAATTTCCTAAACACACGTAAACAACACACACCCCAAAATCAAGTTCAAACCATGGAAACGGAAATAAATAGACAACTACCAATTCTAGATGTACTAATCTACAAAAGAACAGATGGCACACTGGGACAACCACCATATACCAAAAGAAAAACACACAACCTGCAACCTCAAGCCCAATCCCCACCACCCAGCACAGATAAATTCCGTGGCGAAAAACACTAATACCAGAACCAAACGCCTGGCAGAGACAGACACATATATAAAGACTGAACCTATGGCACCCTTTGACTGAAGTATTGACTGCCAATGGCTTTCCAAAAAAAACAAAATCACCAACTTTGATCCAACAAAAACACACGCCAAGACATAACAGAGACCTAGAAGACCAACAGAACCTATGGAACAGCTGTCTGCCCTACATAAGAGGTTACTACAGATAAATCAGTAAGATACTACACGGGCATCACATCAAGACTTGCTTCAAACCCAGAACAAAAACAATAGAGCATCCTGAGAAAACCCAAAGACAAAATTGACCTGGAAAACCAATGCATATACGTAAATTCCCTGAACATCATGATGCCCGGCCACAATACATTGGACAGCCCAATAGAAGAAATAAGTACCCACGCCTGGATGAACACAAAAATGCAGTAAAAAAGCTGGAACACACCTTCTCACTAGTCGCAACACATGAAACCACAGGTCAGCGAACATCAACTTCATGGCAACTAAAACCCTAGCCACGTATCAGAAACCCCAGCACAAGAATCATCAGAGAAACCATAGAGACCTGAAAAAAGACCTGAAAGCATGAATAGAAGAGGTGATTCACCAGACTGTCAATCATTTGAAGCCTGCCAACTCTTAAATAGAAGTTTTCCACACCACAAGCAGGCAAAAGACTGGGCCACAAAACAGACTCCCTCTTGATAGCTCCAAACTCAAACACCCCCCCACCAGGCACACAGATGAAACCTAGCTTCCTAATAGATAATAGCGTCCTTTTCACGCGAAGCCAAGCTTGCACTGAAAGCCTCCAATACAGGAACGAGAGGTTATGCCAGCGAATCAAACCCACAAAACAGACAGAAAAAACCAGAAACACCAATCAAACAAACTCCAAGTCAATACAACCACACCAAGACTCCCAACCCAATCAGGATGTAGAAAAAAAACATCCTGCCACAATAATAGGCTAGCCTCAAATTTAAAACCAACAGTGTGAAGACCCTGACCCACATACAAACTCAATACAGAGAGCCTGATGATGGCAGATGAGATTCTGCTGAAACGTTGCTACCAACTTTAAAAGCTCTACAATGACGTGGGATAATACCAAAGGAAGCTGAACAGCACACATGTAAGTAACGCGGAAAACTAAAAAAAACAATATCTGACCTCTACGGGGAGGAAATAAATAACCATATCAAAAGCTATGAGAAGCTTGGAAGTTAAAAGAGGAGGAACATTATGTGACCTGAAATTCCTATGCAGCTGCAGAGACAACAATGCAACACGAACCTGCTTCAAATTAACATTTCATCACAGCACAGCAGCTACTAACGGTATCCTGAAAACGAACAGGAAATCGGCTTTACTCAGGAACGAATTTCACAGCATAAAAGATTCCAATTGGATCAGTTAAAAACAAAGACTTTGCTAACACTACACCTGGGAAATCTGAAGCTAGAGTCAAAACTCCACGCCTCGTATTTGGATAAGATAAAACACTTACAACTTGGAGAACTGAAAACTGAAACCACTTACAAATATGAAAAACTCTTAAAGAAACTAAAGAAATTATGGAACATGACAAAAAACCCCCAACACTCACAACATAAAACCTGAAACAATTTGTGTAATAACATTTCCACAATAGAGACTCACCAAAACAGAAAGCAGAATGTCTCCTACTCCAAGGATTTCAATTATGCCATAAGCACCCCAAAAAAATCCCCACAGAATCCATCATATGTGCAGTAGAATCCTAGCCTAACCCAAAATTAAATACAAGATGAACGCTGACACGAATAAGACACCAGGTTAACCACACTCTTATGCACAAAGACCAAACACTGAAATAACTTGCAAAAAGATGCGAATTTCAGAGTGCTACAAACCCTGAAAAAATGATAACAGCATAATAATTACTCCAGCAGACAACAGGGAATGCCACAGTAGTAATGGACCAAGAAAAGACTATGAAACAAAATGACAGACCTACTCCAAGACCCACATACAAACCTATAAACACAGACCAACCACATATCTGGAAAATTAACCAAGAAGAAAATTATAACAGCCACATAAGCAAGAAATTTCAACAGACGATCATCCCAAAAAGAGAACAAAAATTCCTTCCCTAGAATGCCCCCAAAATTATAACGGCCCCACCATCCCCCTAAACACAAAGAATAGGCATACTCTCAGACCCAGGCGAGGGAAGAAAAAGGGGGAGTTTGATTATGGCAAACACTGTGTTTCTGTATTGGTGGGCTTCAAGTGGCAGCTTGGTCTTCAAGTAAAAGGACGGCTATTATCCTTATTAGGAAGCTGGGTTTTCATCTAGGTTGCTGGTTGGGGTGTGTTTGAGGGCTGGAAGGTATCAGGGGGGTCTGTTTGTGCGCCAGCGTGTTTGCCTGGCTTGTGGTGTGGCAGATCTTTTTATTTGAATGCAGGCTTCCAAATGATTGACAGTCTGGTGAATTCATCTCCTTCTATTCATGCTTACAGGTCTTTTTTTTGAGATGGCAACACTAGGACACACGCGTATAACCAGAGAAAACCACACACCAACCGCTACCTCAACAGCCACATCCCACCACCACCAGCACAGATAATTCCATGGCCAAAACACTAATCACCAGAACCAAACGCCTTGGCAGACAAAGACAATATATAAGATGAACTAATGCACACCTGACTAAAGGTAATGAAGCCAACGCTTGCCACAAAAACAAAATCACTAGCTTGATCCACAAAAACACACTCAGACATAATAGAGACCTAGAAGATTCAACAGACCTATGGAAAAGCTTGTCCTGCCTCTAAGTGTACTTAGCAGACAAATCAGTAAGATACTACACAAGCATCCATCAAGACGCCCTTCAAAACAGACAAAAAAATAGCAGCGCATCTTAGAAACCCCAAAAGACAAAATTGACACTGAAAAACCCAGGCACATACAATTCCTGTGCATCATGCTGGCCACATCACTTTTGGACAGACCAATAGAAGAATAAGTATCTGCTGGATGAACACAAAAATGCAGTAAAAAAGCTGAACACACACCTCCTCACTAAAGTCAACACATGAAAACCACAGGTCAGAAACTTCAACTTCAATGGCACAAAACCCTAGCTACTATAGAAAAACCCCAAGCCCACAGAATTCATCAGAGAAACCATAGAGATTGAAAAAAAACCTGAAAGCAATGAATAGAAAGAGATAGATTCCACCAGACTGTCAATATTTGAAGTCTGAACTCCTCAAATAAAAAGAATCTCCCACACCACAAGCCAGGCAGACACCTGGGCACAACAGACTCCTCTGATACCTCCAGCTCAAACACACCCACAACCAGGCACAACAGATGAAACCCAGCTTCCTAATAGATAATAGCCTCCTTTTTTCAACGCGAAGCCAAGCTGCAACTGAAAGCTCCAATACAGGAAACAACAGTGTTGCCAGCCAATGTCAAAGCCCAAAAACAGACAGAAGAAACAGTACAGAAACACCAATCAAAAAACTCCATAAGAAACAATAAACACGAACCTAGACTCCCAACCAATCAGGATGTAAAAAAAACCATCCTGTGGACAGCAGTGGCTAGCCTCAGTTTAAAATTAACGGCTGTGATACCTGAACCCACAACAAACTCAATACAGAAGCTCTGATGATGGCAGATAGATTCTGCTGAAACGTTGCTACACACTTAAACACAACTAAAAAAAGCAAATTGGGAAACGTGGATAATACCTGAAAGGAAGCTAAAACAGCACACATGTTAGTACCCGCGAAGCTTAAAAAAAAAAATATATATATATATTTATATATAAACAAAATAGTTAATAAACAAAATAGTTATTCAAAAATCAATTCTGTACTGTTATGAACCTTGTAAATCTTTCCACCATTTCTTTTCCATGTCTATCCATGTTCTTTGGAGAACAATTGAAAATGTTTCCCTCCTTCTTCACTATTACTTAACTGTTACATAAGCATACCATTGGGTAGTCAATCGGTTTTATTTTATAAACTATTTTACTCTTAATAAGCAAAATAATTATTCAAATTCATTCTGGATAACTGGTATAAATTTTCTTTATAAATTTTTCACATTTTCTTTTCAATATTTTACATCAAATCTTAAGAAACAATTGCCAATGTTTCCCCTCTCTATCTTTATTATTGCATTACTTAATATAATACATACATCTCCATAACAATTCCAGTTTATCTCATAGAATTATTTACTTATTTCATTTCTAACGTCATTACAGTTTTCTACTAATCATAACACTATCTTTTGTACCTTTGCAGAATCCTCAACTTTTAACTTAAATTTAAACTCATTTTCTCTGTGTTTTCTACCTGAGCAAATTCCTATTAATCCTAGTACGTTTCCCCTTTTTCTTTATTTCCTGTTATTGTCCTTCATAAGTTCTTTCCCTTTCTATCTTTCCCCCTTTTTACTCATCCCCTTTTTTTTATACCCTTCTCTCTCTAATTTTTCCCTTCTGTTGTTTTCTTTTCTGCTTCTCCCTTGCTGTTATACCTTCTTTTTCAGACTATTTTTCTTTAGGGCCCCCTTTTTTGTTTCCCTTTATCTGCAGACTTTTAACTCCTTTTCCCCCTTTTCCCCTTATTACCATACTTATGTATTATTTGATAATTGAAAAATGGTTTTCTTCTTTGTCCATGCCCTCTTCTTTGCTCCTTGAAGCTTTTCCTTTTGCTTTTCATAGTCCAGTAAATCATATTTCAAAAACAGATTCAAATACGAGGCCGAGAGGAATCTCCTCCCTTTCTGCAATCTTCTTTCTGTTTTTTAAGACTCATCTTTCAATTTTCTCCAGGAGTGATGGCATTTTGAACACTTTGGAACAACCACCCGATTGACTTTCAGTAAAAATAGAAGAAGAAGAAAAAACCAATGGCCCAAACTTTTTATTTTCAAATTACCAAATGGATCCCAGAACTGTTCCTACTTGTTTACATTTCCTTTACTTTTCCTTTCTTGTGGGGTTACTATATCTTTTAATAAGATTTCAGTTACAATGTATCCTTGGGAGTCTTTTCAAAGTTTCACTGTTAATCCTCTTTATTTTTCCAGGTGGCACTCCATTTTTCCATTATTTCAAGTCCCACTCTTTTGCCTTCACTCTTCTCCTTTTTAGGGTTTTAAAATGACCAAGAAAAAAATCTTTATTCTCCTTTTGACACTTAGATTTCAGCTTAAGGTTGCCTATTTGTGTCAAAATAGATTAACATAAATTTCTTTCCATACAATTTGTAATTGTCAATACAAAGGTTAAAAAAGGGTTGTTAACCTCCTTTCCTCTGTCCTTCGCTGATTAAAGATCTTCTTTCAGAAGTATCCCTCTAGATTCAGGGTACCTTGCTTAGATGTTCTCTGTTGTTTCACCCAGTCTGTCCTGCTTTCCTTTTTGCTTTCCTCCTGCACAATCTTTCTTCCTGCACAAAAAAGAAACCAGTCGGGTTCTTCTTTGAGATGGCCATTTCTGACCACCACTGCAACCACCTTTGGGGAAGGGAGTTTAGACCAGCCAAGGAGGAGAAATGCATCTCCCCTCCACTCGGCTAGCAATCTCCCCCCACTTCACTACCTCTACAGAGTGGCTTCAGTCCCGAATCCAAAGGATCGGGGCACTCCAGCAGCAAGCACAGATCAAAACCACGCACAATTGCGGATTTTGGTCTGTTGCTGAAGAGACCCAAACCAGAAGTCAAGATCTTCTTTTCTTGAAAACCTGTTCAGCCCAAATCCATGATGACTATAAGGAGGAAAAAGAACTATCAGAAGGTAGGCACAGGGGGAAGGATGCTTGAAGAGGCCTGCCAACACTTAAGGACCCAGAGAAGAGCTTATGGAGACATATCCCAGTTGCTGGGAGGTGGCTGATCAATTCATGATAAATAATACCAAAAGGGAACAGGATGAAATGGGCTTTTTTTCTCACACCTATCCCTTTAAGTCTTAGGGTCCTTTTTAAGACAGGCATAACTAGCTCCTAGAGAAGCTTCAGTCTTTTAAATTAAACTGTGACCCTCCAAGGGACAGAACAAAAGTCAGAAAAAATACCAACATAAGGTTCAGAAGTCTGCTTGCATAAGATACCTGTGGGTAATCAGTAATTAGCTAACAGAGTCTGTAAGAGCCAGGTGTAGAATTCCAAGCAAGATAATTTTCTTCTTCAATAGTAGCTGTTTGGAGATGTTGAACAATCATATTTGAAAGCCAGTGTTTCTTGGAAGGGCCTGGTGATACTGAATCTTTTAGCAGGAATGGGCCTGGTGATACTGAATCTTTAACATCAATGGCAAAGATAATAGAGTTCTCTTAAGAACTACTGGCTCTCCAGCTTCTCTCCAAATGTCTTCCTCTCTGGTTTGTGTTCAGTTGATCTCTGCAGACTTTTTGACTCCCTTGACTTCACTTCCACTCTTGTACTGAGTAACTCTGCTGCTGTCAAAATGCTCAGTAAATCTAATTCTTTCTCCCCAAGTGCTTGGAAACATCTGAGACATCTCCAGAGGAGACTATAGTTTTCTCTCACCACACACAAAAGTCACCTAGGCATCATTTTCTTCACTATAAAGATGTATTTAATTTCTATTCCAGCTGCTGTACTTATTTCTACTTGGCATCTAAACCAGCAAAATTTCATTTTATGTCTGCCTGTGAGTTGACCATTTTGCCCCAGCATAAGAATGGACCAGTGAACATTTTTTTGAGGACAGGAATGCACAATGTCATCCTGTACTTACACTCAGCCCACCAAGAAGGCAACCTTCACCCATTTTCTTTTGGTATATGTCAAAAGAAAAACTATTTGGCTTGTAACACTCAAGCTCTGCTGTCCAATTCATCTGGAGATTGTACATTTTGCAGGAACACTGCCTTCTCTATCATTGTATGCTCCCCTCCACAGTCTTTTTTTACATATTCACCTGGAAACAATGGCTCCAACTTTCTCTCTTTTTTAAAAAAGCTCATTGATGGAACATGATATGTTTCTATGTGTGCAGTCTGTCATCTAAACTCATGAGGTCCTTTCTTTTTGATGTTGCCCAAAAGTCTCTCGTAAATATAGTGCAGCAGTTGTGAGGAAATACTTATTTTGGCCATGGACATTAACATTCCGACTTGAAGAATGGATTCAATCACTTCAGCAGGTCACATTGGCACAGAGGACTTTGAATTCAAGCCAAGAAAAGATAGACGGCACGACTGTTTTACTAATTAACTACAATATTTTAACTATTTTAACTACAATACTACAGAATCTACAGTTGTTGTTTTGTAACCAGTGGCTGCTAATTAACAGAGCCTGGAGTTCCCTGGAGTTGAAGGACTAGCTCTTCCTGTTCCATGGGGAAGCCTCCACATGAGCAGCAAAATCCACACTGACTAGGCAGCAAGTTGGCACTTTGCTAAAAACTTCACTGTTTATGGTTGCATATGCATATCTTTGGATCAGAGCCACTGGTTTTCATAATTAAAAAGTGTTTGTTTATGTGACATAAATAGCATCTTGCTATACTTTATTCCCCTTGAAGAATTATTGCCATGCCACTTAATATTTAGACATTTCAATTGCATCTCTTTGTTTAGGTGGGAGAGAAAACCATGAAGGAAGGCACAGTATGTCAGTGCTTTTTGTAGTTGAAAATATCAACACAGTGAACATGTTTCCTTTCTCCTTGTCCACTCTAATCTTATTTATTGTGTCTTTGACACCTTCCATTGCTTTTCTCCTGGCTCATTATTTTAGCTAACATGATTCTAGTAGTTTTTTAAAAAAAGCAAAAACAACTGAAAGCAATATGGTTCCTATGTCATCAGACATGAATCTCATCCGCTATTTTGTGTCCACATTATAGACTGGGTCATCACTAATTATGCATTACACATTTTCATAGCAAACACCTGAAGGTGACAAAACATTTGCTTTTGTCATGGTTCTGTTGAGAAACCCTCAACAGAGGGTTGTTAATTGTATGACAGTTTCTAAGGGAAGGTCGGGTATATGACAACAACTTGATTTGATTTTACACTTTATTTCCTGCTATCAATGTAAGCTGTTAATGAAATTATTTGAACTAAACTGTTTTATCAGCCCAGCAGCCTATATTTATTCCACATTACAAAGACACTTCTGGTTAGTATTATCTAACCTGCTAATCCTTCATTTAACCTTTCTTCTCACTAACAAACTACCATGTTTCTCCAACAATACGGCCTCCCCCAATAGGAAGTCCCAGCATGTTTTATAGGCATGAAATGAAATTAAGCCCCTCCCCCCAAATTAAGGTCTATATTAAACATGTGAAATGAGGGGGAATGGTGGGGGGGCTTGCCGTTAGGAAGTACTTTTGTTGCACACCCGGATATGGNCCCCCAAAAAGACAGCCTAGCCATTTTTTCAGGGCTCAAAAAAAAATAAGACCCGGCCTTATTATATGAGAAACATGGTAGGAGTTGACATAGTTGTCATAATAGCATAATCAGTAGATCATACTGTTTGGTAAGCATGTTTTTCACATAGTTTAAGCAGATCTGTAAAATCAGCTCTTCTTGCTGTCCAACTTTCAAGTACTATCCTAGTAATACTCCTATAGTACAGTATTTAGCAGGTATATGACAGCCAGAAATTCCACTGGTGATGTCCTCTGAGAGTTCCATATTTTGAATGAGCTGTTTTTTCTTCCTATGCAGTGCAGAATTATTCTAAATTTTCTTTGATGTGCACTGATAGCCTATTTAAGGTAAAACTTAATGAAGTATGTACAAGTCTCTTACTATAGCCCATCTCAATAAAACTTTTTAATCTGTGGAGTTGGTTTCCAGATCTGCACTAACTTATAAAATTGACCCTAATCTTGCAAAACTCATTGTGCTTTACCTCCCTTCCCTCTTTAACTCTGATGGAAATGAGGAGTCTGCCTGAATCTCTTCCAAATATTATTTTGCTTTCCAGGATGTAAGGAAAGTTTCAGCCCTCTTTGTTCATGAAAGAGTTGTTGCTTATCTCTCTCAAGGTTGTCTCCATGACTCTCCATAGTAGATGAGTCCATACTATTTCCAAATATTCCTGTTTCCTTAATCTTTATGTTTTATTATGGGATTGATATAGTTTGTATTTTTGAAAAAGTCTCTTTGAAAGCTGGAAGTGGATTACTTCTTTATTAACTGCATTGAGCTTATCAACATGTTTTAATATTATGGTCCATCTTTTTGGACCATAATGTCTCAACTGATAGGACATGGCCACTCAGATGCAAAGTATAATGAGCAGAAGCTTTAAAGCTTTAAAAATAGGGCACTGTACCTGTGATAACATTTTGTTATAGCTCGATATGTGTCCAACAAAGGTTATAGATTGCTTTCACTTTTCAACATCATGACCTGGATGATTAAGAATCTCTATAGACCAGGGGTATTAAACTTGCATTGTCACTGTGGTGTCACACAACGTATTGGGACTTTTTTCCCCCTTCACTAAACTGGGTGGAGGTGAGGCCAACACATGATGCATCCAGCCCATAGGCCACGAGTATGACACCCCTGCCATTGACAGATAACCCAGATCCATAGAAGAATAGGGATAATGGGAAGCATTTTAAAATGGATTGCCCCTTGTTTTCCAAACAGTAGAAGGATTGATTGCAAGATGTTGTTAACATAAACTTGCAATAAAGGTAGAACTAGTATTTATTGTTGTGCTTCTTCTCAGAACTACCTTGAAGAGCTACTATCAGGTTATTTAATTGTTTCCTGAATAAGATCTTGTAGTGATAAATCATGGCTGCAGTGCAAGATGGGATGAAGAGAAGGACCTTGGTAAAGAAAATGAGAGTCCTGAATCTATGGGTAGGAGAAGCTAAAGTCACAGCAGTTATAATGACTATTGGTAGTTGGATCTAAAATATCTCCTAATCTGCAGCCACCCATAACGAATGTGAATAAAAAATGAAAATTTCCAGACAGCTTTATCTGTTCAATGAGTTGCGTTTATAAGTCTACAGTACACCCTGTTAGCTATGACAGCTATTAGACAAGGTTCCTCAGTAATGATTATAGGTGTTGACAGTAGGCAAGAGAATGAAGAACACTACAAAATTAAAAAGCACTACATTTTTAAAAAAAACTACATTCTAATAATAGGCATAAATGTAACCAAACAAATGTCCTGAGGTCTAAGTTTGAATAATATCATTAAGATAATTAAGTACTTTGAATCTCCCAGACTTCAGCCTTGGATCCCATTCTGGCCTCTATTTCCTGTAAAGGAAAAAGTAATAGGAAGTGTCATCTCCTTTCAAATAGCAGCATTATTTTTGCTAAAGAGCAGGAATATATATAATTAAAATAATCAAAATTAATTTCATGTCCTGTGGCTTTAAGGCGCTTGAAAAGGGAGGAAGTATTTTCTTCTTTTCTTAGTGCATTCTTGTGTTCTGCGATGCACGCAGAACCAACATCCTGTTGGTTTGTCCAATGTATGTGGTCAGGCAATTGTTGCATGGTATTTCATAAACTCCTTGGTTTTCTAGAGGGATCTTGTCTTTGGGGTTTTATAGGATGTTGGCTATTTTTTGGTCAGTGCTGAAGGCTGTCCTGATATTGTGTTTGTGGAGAATTTTGCTGATTTTAT
>BHFT01035906.1:0-12397 GCA_004320025.1 Laticauda laticaudata | reverse complement strand
GCAGGCAGGCAGGCACCAAGGCTGGCAGGCAGACTGGCTTGCAGGGAGGCTGGCTTCTCTCTCATCAGGAGTGAGAGACACATTCTGGTGAGAGAGAAGTTCTCTGAGGATGGGTTCCAGCACAAGTCCAAAAGCTCAGAAGATTAAACAGCTGGTTTCAGGGACCAACCCAGATTGGATCCTACGGTGTACAGTATACACACATGTTCCTAATTTTGGCCAAAAGATACCTTACTCATTCAACCTTATGGGCACATGCATATGACGTAGCCTTCGTCTCTTTCCCAACCGATAATCGAGGCTGGCTAACTTCAAATTTTTCTCTAAAATGTGGAAATGGTATTTTGCGTCTTTTCCCAACACAAGGCTTGCTGCAGGCCAGAAATCGGCTGTTTTGGGATGCCAGAGACATGCCTCTACATGAACAACTGAACAACTGCAGTGATTCACTTAATAACTGTGGCTAGAAAGGTCATAAAATGGGGCAAAATTCACCTAGCAATGTCTTGCTTAGCAACAGACATTTTTCACTTAAATGTGGTCATAAGTCGGAGATTACCTGTAGGCAGGTCCTTTTGTTTCTACATTAATCTGGCAAGCCAATCATTTCAGATAGGTCCTGATCAATTGCTTTTTCTAACACTTGTAAGTAAGCCAGCATTATCAAGAATAAACTACACTTCTCTGTCCTTTGACCAGCCCTTCCTTGCATGGTACACTGGGATTTGATGTTCTGATCTACTGCTTAGAGCGATTCTGATCTAGTTGCTATCGCAAGAGGTACTCCAAGTTCAAGAGAGCAATGCTATTATTTAAAGATATGATGGATGGCTACGCCTGCTGTTCTAGACATTTAGCCAAAGCAAATTATACTGGCATATTTTTGTGGTTTCTCATGGTCCGGAGAATAGAACATTTAATCAATGTTTGAACACACTAAAAGGCTTTTGATGTAACACAAACAGGTACCTATTTTGTGTCCTGAATGAGTAACTCCCTCTCCAAATTTGAATTTGTTGTAATTTACATTAATGTCTAATTATGTACTTTCATGTGACCTAAATAAAAAGTTGCCACAGAAAGCAGCTTATGCTGCAGATCAAAGTATTGTATTGCTGTCATAGCTAGATACAAAACAAGTCATAAAGGCCAGGCTCTGCCCTATGTTCATTGTGAAATGGATTTGACTTGAGTCCAAGTCAAATCACTCACATTTATGTCCTTCTGCCCTATCGTGAACTAAGCCTGTCAATTATGTCAGTCATTAATTGGTCCAATGTCTTTATTTAAACAAAAAATTATACATTTACTTCTGTTTCATTTTTGCTTTGCAGACCATACAGCAAGAGAGACATGAAAGAAGGGGACATTATGATAGGGTCTCAAGTTGCAAAGTAAGGTCTACCTTGCTTTATTTCCTATTCCACCAACTGCTGGTCTTCCTTTCTTCCAGGTGAAATTGAGGTTGGGCATTGGGCAATAAAACAAAAAATAAAACACCCACATTTGTGTCTGATTTCTGTTGGAAACAGGTGTGAGCTGAATAAAAAAATTGCACAAGGTTCTCATTAAGACTCCAGTATAAATAGTAAATAATATACAGTCAATAAGATATGTCAATTTGATAGACTTTGTGGCTTTGTCCGAATTGAAGAAAACAAATGCATAATTAAGAATGTTCAAAAAGCACCAACGGTAAAGCAAGCTGTATCGCTATTGCTGTTCCAAGGAGAGCTGAATAAACATTAACAAAAGATTCAGGGGGGAAAAAAGCTTCCCAGCACAATACAAGTAATAAAATCAAGTTCTGAAGGCCTGAAAAGTTCTTCACTTGATGTTGAAAATATTCCAGTTCAGGGACCATAACTAACTTCTCTTCTGGGGCCTCTTCTTCTCAAATGATGGAAAGAAATGCTGCTTTAGATATTTCAAAGCCATTTAGGACTTTTCAGAATAATAAAAATGACTTGAAATATGCCTAGGACAGTCTCACAGCACTCTCAATATCAACATTCCCTGCAATGGTTTCGAGTTACATTGCCCCTTCATAGATGTTTAGAAAGAATGATTAAAAACTGGTTATGTTTGAAATACATAAGAGTTTCTTTGTAGAAACTAGTATAACTGGGTACCTTTGTTCTTTTCAAAGGATTTTGGAAAGCAGAAATCCTTCATTTCCTGTAGGAACTTTTGTTGTGGCAACTGCGGGCTGGACAACATATTTTATTTCCAATGGCAAAGATCTATCACCACTGCCTCCAAACTGGCCAGAAAATCTTCCAAAGTCATTGGCTCTTGGAACAATTGGCATGCCAGGGTAAGTGTACCCTAATCATGTATTCCATGGAGTTGATGTGATGGGTTGTAACCCAGTCTTTCAATTCTGCTACATGGGGCTTGAGCTGAATGTGGTGCTGCATAGACCCTAAAAGCTAAGGTTGATGGTTCCACAATCAGGGAGCCTATGTGAAAAATACCTTTTACCTAGGAAAGGTACTTACTGTATTTACTCAGTATTCAGAGGCTGTCAGACTAATTCTTCATTCCTTGATACTGATGTAGGGTCCCTGAACATCATCATGTCCAGAAATGTCTTTCTGAGTCCTTAACCAGGTCCCATGGCCCACCTTAGTGTGTTTATTTTTTTATTTTCTTTTTAAAATTAATTTCATTAAAATATTTTTTTGCAAAGTAAAAACAATACAATTTTTTTTTAAAGGATCTAAAGTAAAAGTGATAAGTAAACAGAAAAGAAATAAAAAATAAAAAGAAAGATATAAATAAATAGCTTCCAGCAATTTACAGAAGTTATAATAAACATATTTATATTTAGCTTTCCTAAACTTACATCCCAAATCCCTTCTTTCCATATGCTACTCTTTCTAATCATTTGACCCATATTTCATAAGTTCATTTTTTCTTCTTTCAGCAAGAAGTACACATAGGTTTTCTGGTTACTAACGGTTGTCAGGCACAAAGGATCAGGATCATATGTCAGGTTGCAACATAGATTTATTCAAGCCTACACACAAGAGTCTTGTCAATTAATTAAATTGGTGCTAGATAAGGTTTAATTGAATTCTAAGATGGCTAGATATGGATCATTTGTGGCAATGTAAGGACTCTAAGCTGATGACATGTTTGACTCACCCCACCCTAGCTCTGCCTGCTCTTCTATAGAACATAATTATTGCCTTTTCCTCAATCAAACAATTTTGCCATCCCTGCACATTTTGTTATCTTCACCAACCGTTCCCCCTCTGTGGATATTTTAGTGTTTTATGCATACAGTAGAATAACATTGCTGCATTTACCATGTATAAAAACAGTCTTTTCTAGTTGTCTGTGCAGGAAAAGTTCTGCTTCCAATTAAATCCTAATCTTTACAATTCTTTGTATCATTGTATGTATTTGAACCTGAAAAATTCTGACGTTTTTACAGATCTACCAAGCATAATAAAAATTCCTGTTTTCATACTTCCAACATGTTTTTGAAACACCTTTATATATTCTAGAAAGTTTTTTCCCTGGCATCATATATCAATGGCATACAATTGTGTAAACATTCTCTTTTAAATGATAACATACAGTGAATTTTAGTCCTTTCAGCCACCTATTTTCCAATTGATCCATCTTTATATTGTAACTAGGAGGCTGCATTGTAATTTTTTGGAAGTTGGCCCATCTGCCGGGAAAATGACAGACATGGGTGAGGTGATAGAGAGCATATGAGAGGGTAGATAGGTGTCCCTAATACAGATCCTGGGTAATAACTGGCTAATATATTCAGGAAATGTTAAAGCTGAACTGTTCCAAAGGGCATTCTAGTTAATTTTGCTCTTTCCTTTTTTCTCCTTCCCTTCCCTTCCCTTCCCTTCCCTCCCTTCCCTTCCCATCTTTCCTCTTGGTAATTTTTAAATTCTGTGGAGTATTTTATTTATTTGTGTATGCATGTGTGTGTATAACTCAGTTATAAAGGAGTGACTTTCCCATTTCAGGACACTAAGTATAAAAATTTTAGTAACTTACCATCTTCTCTTATAATACAAACAATATTCTCTTCTTCCCATATCCCCTTACTCATAAACAAATCCATAAAACCTCATCATTTTGGTCCTGAGGTTAGCTAAAGTATTGGAAATCATATGGCGGATAGTTTGCTAAGTGAGAAAATTGTTAAGTGAATTTTATCCCATTTTACAAGATTTCTTGCCACAGTTGTTAAGTGAATCACTGCAGTTTGTTAAATTGGGAACACGGTTGTTAAGTGAATCTGGCTTCCTGATTGACTTTGCTTGTCAGAAATTCCCAAAAGTAGATCACACAATCCCAGGACTCTGCAACCATCATATATATGAACCAGTGGTGAAGCATCCAAATTTTGATTATGTGACCATGGAGATACAGCACCGGTCATAAGTGTTTAAAAAAAAAAAGCGCAAAGTCACTTTAAAAAAAAAAAAAAATTCAGTGCCACAGCAACTCTGAACAACTGTTGAAAGCTGAAGACTACCTGTATTATTTCAAAATTCCCATTGTGTTTACTAATCCTCAAAATTGAGGAATCCCACTTATTCTGTGGTATTTGTAAAGACAGTCTTTGTGTGTAACTAGGTTATTCCCATTAGTGGTGAATGTTCGGACTTGAGTCCTGTTCGGTTTTTATGTTTTGGACATGTCATGGCATCAGTGTTTATTTGCACACTCTTTTAATTTCTTTTCCTTTCAGTCTTACTGCCTATTTTGGCCTACTTGAGATCTGCCAGGAGAACCAGGAGATACTGTCCTAATTAATTCAGTAGCTGGTGCTGTGGGCAGTGTGGTTGGGCAGATTGCTAAAATTATGGTAAGTGGATATGAAATGTTTTGGACTTCAACTTCCAACAGCTGGATCAATGGATAAGAATTACAAAAGATCTGGTTTGCTTGTCTCTGGTCTATTTACCTCCATGTGCCTTGATTGATTGATACTGCAGAGAAGGTTCTGCACATAATCCCCTCATTTGCAACATGCCCATTTAGTCATGGGATGGGGAAATATGATACATGACATCACACTTCTCATGATAGCATCACTCACTGATCCCAACGACACACTTTATAACCTTCACATCAAACATTATGATGTGACTTATGCCAATTACATTATTCTCATATTTATAATTTTTATAATGTTTTGGGATGTCACTGTGGCTCCTATAGGATGTCTATGTTTTATAGAAAAGTTCATTCTTTGCGGCCAGAAAAATACTCTTTTTAATAGTTATTAAAGGCTTACAATTTACAACAATAGAAATTAATACGAAAGGAAAAATGAGAAAAAGGTACAGAAAACTATTAAAAATATAAAAGACAAAGAAAAATTAAAAATATAATAAGATACCTAAAGAAGTGACTTTCCCATTTCAAGACAAGTATAAACTATTTTAGTAACTTACTGCCTTCTCTACAACCATCTCTTCTCAATGTCCCTTCAACATCAATGATCCCTTCAATAATCAATGACCTCTCTTCTCAATATCCCATCTCTTATTTACTGTATAAACAAATTCACAAAACCTCATTATTTTGGTCCTGAGGTTAGCTAATGTCCATTAATCGTTACCAGAGATAACATATCCATTTTAACTTTGATGAGATAAACAAAACTTCATATTCCTTCCTTTTGCTTCAAAGCTTTTGATCTATGGCCCTTTCAAATAATGTTAACTTCGATCACATAAACAAAAGTTCATATTCCTTCCTTTTGCTTCAACACTTTTGATCTTCAGCCCTTTCAAATAATGTCCAAAAACATGGTTTTTAAAATATTTTCTTTGTCCCCTTCTACGAAATTCTACAAAACTTGAATAAGCTTGAATAAATCCACTTTGTATATCCATTTTGATTATTAAGACTTTATCTGGTTTATTTTGTACGTCCAGCATATCATCTTTTTTCCATGTCATTGTTGCAGCCTGTTGTTTTAAAATTTATTTTCAACTTGATCTCTACCTTGTCAGGTAACCCTTATTCCAATGAGCATCTTTTCAATACACTCGCTCCATAGAGGCCTTTTAAACCCTATCAACATAGTTTTATTCCATATGGCTTTGATACGTTTTGCTACAGTAGGCAAATTTCATTAAGCTGTGTCTTCATTGCAATGAAGTAATTACATTATCTGTGGAAGCTTCTTCCATAAAAAGTTGGTGTTACTCTTTTAAGTGCCGCTGGGATGGAATGTCGGGATTCCCAGGAGGGCGGGGTGCATTCCAGAGGAGTAAGAGCAGCTCAGCCCAGTTATTATGTGTGAGAGAAAGAGCGTGAAAACCAGAGGTGGTATTCGGCAGGTTCCAACCAGTTCTGGAGAACTGATAGCGGAAATTTTGAGCAGTTCAGAGAACTGGCAATTACCACCTCTGACTGGCCCCGCCCCCATCTATTCTTTACCTCCCGAGTCCCAGCTGATTGGTTGGGTCTTCTTTTGTTGCCCTGTACAGGAGAATGGAGCTGTAAAACAGGTTAGTGGGGTGGAGAGGGAATGGGGATTTTGCGGTATTCTTCCCCTGCCATGTCCACCAAGCCATGCCCACAGAACCGGTAGTAAAATTTTTGAATCCCACCATTGGTGGGACAGATCCTCCCTAATACTTCACAGAGTATATTTGAGGTGCAGAAAGCAGACTCCTCAGTGTGGCAGGCTTTTTCTATCGGTGTGAAACAATAAAGAATTCAGCTTGGAAGAATTGCCACGTGTCATTCTTAGTTTTGTGCCTGACAGCCACAATAGTCTCGATCTGATCAGTGGGATTTTATTTCTGCTAACATGGCTTTTTGTTTTATTATATGTTACACCTTAACCACACCAGATTTATAATTCTTAGGTATTACTTTGGTTTTTACTTGGTAGCTCATCTTTTTTCAGCTGGCATATATTGTGATAAAATTTCTCTCTCTGTCTCTTTCTCCAACCTCCCCAGCTATCTCTACCCAATTTAATCCCATGAATCCAATCCAAACTCTCCTACCTGCCTCCTGTCCATCTCTGCTTGCCTATCATCTCTATCTTTTGAAGGTTTATGAAGAAACTTGCATAGCTTGCCAAGGAACCTGGCCCTCATGGTTATTTCTGTTTAAACTGGCAGGGTTGTAAAGTGGTCGGCACTGCAGGTTCTGATAAGAAATTGGATTACCTTAAGGAACTTGGCTTTGACGAAGTCTTTAACTATAAGACGGTGAAATCTCTGGAGCAGGCCCTGAGAGATACTTCCCCCGATGGCTATAACTGCTACTTTGATAACGTATGTACAAGACAGAGCTTAATTTCGAATTGGCCTAAAATAGGAAGGGAAGCTGATCTGAGGAACTTCCTGTGCTGAAAGTTATTTTGATCATGACAGAGAAAAGCAGCCCTTCATCCTTAAGTCTCCTGCAGTCCCCAAGTCAGGCTTTTTTATATTTTGGGATATCCCTCTCACCCTTTGCATTCCTCTTTCCCAGGCAGGCCACCACCAGTCTCCTTGCATAATGCATAAAAAGGTAAAAAGTGCTAGTCTTTTCCGGCTCTAGGGGGCAGTGCTCATCTCTGTTACAAAGCCAAAGAGCCAGCATTGTCCGAAGACATCTCCATGGTCATGTGACTGGCATGATTAAATGTTGAAGGCGCATGGAACGCTGTTACCTTCCCACCAAAGGGGTCCCTATTTTTTTACTTGCATTTTTCCATGCTTTCGAACTGCTAGACTGGCAGAAGCTGGGACAAGTAACGGGAACTCACTCCGTTACGCAGTGTTAGGGATTCAAACTGCCAAACTACCAACCTTTCTGATCAACAAGTTCAGCATCTTAGCCACTGAGCCACCACATCCTATGCATAATGCATAGTGCATACCTAATGGCAACAATCACAAAAATAAGATTTTAAAAACTGGCTTCTCTGGGAGGTAAGCAGGCAACTCCATATTTCCCCTTCTAGATAACATTTTTCAGTGTAGGCATGAAGCATTAAAGCAAGTGTTAAGTTTATGTTCTACCGACAAAGAAATAAAAGGAGATTAGTATAGATCTATTTCAAACTATTTAGCTCTCATCAGCTAGCCATACTCGTTGGGATTCAAATCCAGGCTACTTGCATATTAGGTAGATGTATTAACCTCTAAACCATGGGCTCTCATCCCTTTGTCAGTTATATTAGGGGTAAAATTACATGTTTTTTATTAAAGCAACCTGGTCTACCCTATTACGGATTGGAGCATATCGCTTCCATTTTGAAGCAATTGTATATGTTTTTGTGACCTTCCTTATATGGGTGCAGCTGGAAGGTTTGCTCCTCTACCTGTCTATCAGTGGCAAACCGTGAGCACGACAGCTGGGCCTTCACCTCAGCCCAACCACAGTCCAACCACACACTTCTGATAAGTTTGATAAGTTTACATATTGAATTAAGGCAGGAATTAAAGGCGCAAATTGCGCTGGATTTTTTACAAACAACCTCCGCAATAAATACAAATTACTGAATGTCCACTTGGCCGAATTAATCACTTGAAATAATAATCAAGGTGGCTGGTAAGTTGTAACATAGGCCTACCTTACATGAAAACGAAATCCATTCGTCGGTCTTTCTTTGTGAAGTGGGTGATGGCAGCGTCATTTAATTGTCACTCACCGCTCTCACCACTCTGCCCGCCTTTGTGGACTTCACGAAGGCCTATGATCTTTTGTTTTTGTCCCGCCCACTTAAAATCAACCGTGATTGGTCAGTTTTCTCCATCACTCTCCAAACCAAAAACACATAGCTTGGCCTTCCCCTGGATTCATGAAGTCCTAACAATTAATGAGCCAGCTAACCGGGCTTTTGATAGAGACGGACGATTCTGATTGGATAATATGTTTTCAGGACAGTAACCCTTTCATTGCTGAATGTGAACTTGACAGTAAACTTAACTTTAGAACATAGATTAGAGAAAATGTATTTAATGTATTGTATTAAATTAAATTAGATAGATTATATGATAAATATTAGATAGATTATATATAATAATTTAATACTTATATTTTTTGGTCCAGATTTTTTTAAGGCCTTCTCTGAAGGCGTATAAGGCCCTGAAGGTTCCCCTCTGCTGTATATGTATGTTTCTGAGCTCCTGTAAATATATGGGAGGAGGATGAGCAGGTGTGAATGAAGGACACGTGCGCTCTGTGTCTACATATGTGCACCTATATTAGTTGTGCTCAGGTTGTGCTCCTTGCTTAAGGAGAGTAATTGGGACCAGAATTTCTGTTTCTAAGTGGCCAGGTTGTCACATCACTGCATGGCTTAGCTACAGCAGTTCCAGAACTTCCGGTGGCCATCACTGAATGAATGCCATGTTGTTGTTAACCGTAACATCGTGCGGCTGTTATTTGTAACCTCCTTCTGGTTTCCCCATTGACTTTACTTGAGGGAAACCAGAAGTGAAGGTTACAAATAGCGATCCTGTGACTGCGGGATGCTACAATATTATAACTGCAAAGTGCAAAGCACCCCGATTGTGATCCCATCACTGTGGGGAATGCTGTGATAGTCATAACTATGAGAACCCATCGTAAGTACCACTTGCTAGTTGCCGGAACAATCACTGAATGAATGGCCATTAACCAAGGCCTATGTGGTACAGGCCATCCTCGATGCAGGACCACAATTGAGCCCAATTTTTTTGTTGTTAAGTGAGACATTTGTTCCGTGAATTTTGCTCTACTGCATAACATTTCTTGCCTTAATGGTTAAGTGAATCACTGCAGTTGTTAAGTTAGTAAATCAGTTGTCAGGTGAATCTGGTTTCCCTTTGCTTGTCAAAGCCTTTGCTTGTCAAAAATCACAAATAGTTATTAATGATCCTGGGACACAGCAACCATAAGAAATATGAGTCAGTGGCCAAGAATTTTGATCATGTTAACATGAGGACCTGCAAAAGTTGTAACTGTGAAAAGGGATCATATGTCATTTTATTCAGTGCCACTATAACTTTGAACAGTCTGTAACTAAATGAACTGCTATATGTCAAGGATTACCTGCATACTTTTGAGTCCCAAAGGATTGCCTTACTTTGATTAATTGTTTGGTTTTCTTCTTCCTTCCTCTGAAAAAAGTTGTTTTCTTTTTCTGATTGAACCATTTATGTGACTCGGGGTGTCAAACTTATGTCGTCATGGCAGTGTCACGTGATGTATCATGATTTTTTTTCCCCTTCACTAAACCGGACATGGGTGTGGCCAGTGTGTGACACATCCGGCCCACGGGCCGCAAGTTTGACAGCCCCGATTTAGACTTTTGGGATGTATGTGTAAATGTTTTGAATTTGATCTAATTGAAGCCCCAAATGATTATTTGGTATTCAAAAAGGGTTGATCTTATCATTCCCAAAGTATTTTGATCTTTGGACACTTTTTGTGTGACTATTTCAAACACAAAACAAACTTGAAAAATGGATCATGTGATTAAGGTGGAGTTGACTTGTGGAGTCACAAGTGTACAGAAAAGACACCCCCCCTTGCTCACTCATAACCAGGGATGGGCTGCTGGTGGTTCTCAGGGGTTTGGGAGAGCCCCTAGTTAAGATTCTGTGCAGTTTGGAGAACCTCCAAATCTCATTCCTGGCTGGCCCCGCCCACCCCACCTCTCCCAGGAATCCCCACACGGTCTGTTTTGGATGCAGGTAAGTGCAGGGCACATGCAGAGGCTCGAGGAGGGCGAAAAATGGGCCTCCCAGAAGAAATGGGCCCATTTATGCCTTCTAGAGAGCCTCTGGAGCCCGGGGAGGCCATTTTTGCTCTCCCACAGGCTCGAGGAAAGCCTCCAGAGACCAAGGAGGGCAAATACACCTGCCCCACTGTGGTGCAGGAGGCCGAGTAAGCCATACCCATCATGGCCACGCCCATCCAGCAACTGGGCTAAGAACCCATTGCTAAAATTTTTGAAGCCCACCCCTGTTCATAACAGCTTGTATCTTTATTCATTCTCAGGGGGTAATTCCCCCCACCCCATTTTGCATTTACCAAAATATTTGATCAAAGCTGTGGTAGTATTTATGCCCCAATTTTGTCTTTTGATGCCTTTTTTTTTTGAGAAAAATCAGTGAAGGTCTTACATTAATATTTCTATCCACTGGCAGCTCAAATTCCTCTTGTCTTTTTTCAGCCTGTTCTGGGCTTCCAGAACTCACCTGCAGTTTATGCGGATCAGTTTTAGGCAGATTTGCCAAAAAGAAAAAGGGAAGGGAAACTTTTGTGGCAGAATGGAAAATCCACCGCTTTCATATGACATGTGAACTCCTGCTTCCTCTGATTGGGAAATGTTTTAAGTGCTTGTAATTCCTGAAGCAAAACCCTGCAATTTTTTTCCTGTGATCTCTGTTTCTAAGAACAGATTATGGGTATTAGAGGAACTCTTTCAAAACAATTCCATGTAGATCAGTCATCAATATCCCTTCTCTGTGGAGTATTTTTGTCTTGGCAAATGTTGTGTTGTCTATGTCTCCACTAGGTGGGAGGAGAATTTTGCAGCATTGTTTTGGAGCAAATGAAGACATATGGGAGAATTGCGGTATGTGGTGCTTTGTCCTTATATAATGATACCCAGTCAGGAAAGGTACAGTTTTTCTTATTTTTCATTCTGCATGCTGTTTGCTTTCTCCTCTTTTTCTTGTCTTCCCTCTCCCCTTTTCTTTCCCCTTCCCCCCTCTTCTTCTTCCTTCTCTACCTCCTCCTTTTTCTTCTCTTGTTTCTTTCAAATATTTTTATTAAGGTTCAAAATCAGCTTAAAATATAAACTAATGTAAAGGTGTGTGCGGAGGGAAGCAGGGGAATAACAGGACAGATTAAAAAGTGACCAAAAAATACAATGAACAAAGATGACCTCAAAATTGTTTCAGTACAGTGTCTTTTAAAAGCTCATGTCCAAGACTGTCCTTTAAGAAATAGTACAACTGTTAAATTACTTTTGAACAGAGTCAATCCTGAAAGAATATTTATAATAAGAAAAGTAGTAATCAACTCTGTTGGCTATTTCACTTTTTTTAAAAAATAAAAACTTTAAGAATATAGGTTTCATGTTATTGTAGTTTTAAAACATCTTGCCAACATTAGCACAGTTGCAATTACAATAAGTTTGAGTAGTTTGGTATGTTTCCTTTGTCAAACCATTCTTCCCTTTTTTTTTGAAAATGTTCTCCTGCAAAGATATTCCCTGGTTATGTACCAGCTCTCCTCCAATTTGCAGGGTGCTTTCAAATTTTATATATATCTTGTATACATAAAATATCTGAAAGCCCATCATATATGTATATGCACATATATGTATATGTGCATATTTAAGTTTTCGCAGGTACTTACATGTATGCTGTTCAGCTTCCTTCGGGTATTATCCCACGTCATTGTA
>BHFT01035905.1:0-50519 GCA_004320025.1 Laticauda laticaudata | reverse complement strand
TGTTTATGCAAATTTGGGGCACTTTTGAGAGCGGATAACAACGGATGGAAAATTTTCTCATCTGCTGTGTCCTTTTTGCATACTTTTTGCATCCGTCGGCCTATGTGACAGGCCCTTTAAGACTGTGGTTTGCTCTCAGTTTATATTCTAGTGGTTTGCCCTGTCAGTGTTGGTGGCCTTAGGGGGTACTTTGGTTCAGCTGTTTACTGTTGACTATATTTCCTGTTTGGTAATTTGGCCTTTCTTAGTGAGGTCACTGAGAATTTTCTTGATTTGGTTGTCTAATTTTTATATTCTGTTAGTGTTTACTGGGATGTAAGTTTCTTTATCTTCTAGTATTTTGTTTGCATTTTAGACATAAATAATATCCATAGATTATGCAAAAGAGATAACTAGCAAGCCAAAAAGGGAACAAAAAATCCTAAATACCTCTTCCCCACCAATCAACACCCAGATGAGCATAGATTAGCTTCAAGAATAACATCAGACCAACAATCAAGTAAACAATACCCAAATCAAGAAACTGCCAGACAAGCCAGTAAACAGCCCAACCAAATAACCTCTAAGACCATCCCTCCAACACTGACAAGACAAGCCAATAGAATATAAGCTGAGAGGAAAACCCACTCCTTCCTAGCACTGATAATGTTCCCTAGCTTGGGTAATGAAATTTCTGCAACAACCAAACTCAGAGAATATCAAGAATCCCTCAATTAACCTGACTTTCAATATCAACCAAAAAAATAATATTTTTTGTAAATTATTTTTAAAAAGTCATCCACTCTCAGCCAACTCACTTCCCAGGGTTGTTGTGGGGAAAATAAGATGAAGATGTGTTGGATATGTTCACTGCCCAGAATTAATCATAAAAATAATACATTTGAGATACAAATTAATAAAATGAATAAATTATTGATTTCTCACTGTATTTTAATATATATACTTGGGCCCTGAAATCCAGCCTTCTAAAATTGGTTGTTCAAATAGGGTCAGCCAAAATTGATGCCGCATGTCTTGCTGATATTCACAGTTTTCAAAAACTGCCATTCTGTGGTCGGTGGGAAAACAGTGCAGAACAGAAGGATTTCTTAAATATGTAGAAATATTGTTTGTTTGATTTGGAAGCTTCTGAAAAGCTTGAGTGTAGATCAAGCAAGATTTTCTACTTTTTAAAACTGCAATCTACTTCAGTTTTAGTTAACTATTTCAGTGTAAAAGGGAAAAAAAAGGGTATTTAATACTGCTCCTTTAATGTTTTTATTTCTGATATTACTTGTAGTTCTTGACTTATGGGCATTTGTTTAGTAACAGTTTAAAGTTATGAAGATGCTGGAAAAAAATTGACATGCAGCATCCTGCAGTCATGTGATTGCCATTTGCAACTTTCTCAGGAAGTTTATGACAATGGGGGCAATCCAAATTTGCTTAATGACTTTAGCAAGAAAACTCATAAAGTAGGGCACAACTAACTTAATGACTACATTACTTATAAACTGAAGTTGATTCCCAATTGTGGGAATTAAGTTGTGGACTACTTTTATACCCCATTAATACCATACGAAATATCCAATTACAGAAAGGGAGTCTATATTTTAAATGCAGTTTGCTTTTGGATACATACCACAAGGTGAATTTGGGGGCTCATGTCAGGAAGAGTCTTATATCAAAAATGATTAATGAGGTCTGTGTTTTTAATGATCTGTTACTATAGTGAGTAAGAGATCTGAATGAAGAGGAGTACCTTTGCAACTTTATAGAGCAGCAATGTGTAATCTTTTAGTTTAATAATCATGTTTAATTGAATCTAAGGAATTTAATCCCCCACACACATATACACACCATTTTCGCTAGTGCAGTTGGAATATTGCCAAATGTCATTAATTTGGATAATGAAGCTGCTGTATTATTTTCTTACAAAAGTATGGTATAACCCAATTAATGAATTTAGCTTCAGTTTTTTATGATAATCATTAACATTTTTAAAAATCTAGAAACTTTGCCTCACACATCATGCACAACACATTAGAACAAGACCAGATGGATAGGCAGGTACTGGCCAGTCAACCAGACAATGCTGATAGTAGACAAGGACCAGGAGATACCATGGGTGATTGATGCAGCAATCCCAAATGAAGCAACATCACAAAGAAGAGGTATGAAATGCTGATGAAGTACTAGGTCCTAAAGGAGGAACTAGAGAGGATGTGGAAAGTACAGTGGTCTCAGTGATAGTAAGAATACTTAGTCTGTGACTTCTAACATGGGAGAGTGACTCCACCAGATCCCAGGAACAACATCAGAGCTTTATCCAAGAAGAACACAGTGCTGGGAACAGCTAAGATCCTGCACAGAACCTTCAATTTTCCAGGCCTCTGTAGAGAACCCAAGATTGAGAAAGATACATACCACCCATAGGGATGAGAAGGGATTTATTTATATTTACATATTACAAGGGTCATGAAACTATTCTTTTGGATACCAAATTTCCTATGCTTGGAATAAATGATCAGATAAAACTTATCTATATTTTCTTTTAGTGACTTCATTAATAGTCGAGTAAAAGACAGTTTAGGTTTTAAAACTAGGTACTCTTTCTCATAACAACAGACACTTTGAGAAATGGAGCAAGGTTGCTAAAGCTTGACTGGTTAATCTTAAGCATTCTGGTTCATGTCTATGTAACTGCAATATTTGAGTAAACATTAACTTGTATAAGTAGTTAGTAGATTTCAAATTTGAAATAAGATGTCTAGATAGATGGAGCATGTTGTGTACTTCTACTGTTTTTAGAAGAAATCCTTTAAAAAGTTTAGAAATAATAATTTGTATTTTGGAGGCCCTGAGATGGGCATCATGAAAAAAATAGGTGGAGTCAACATTAAAAATAAATAGAAATGGGCACTTTTTCTTTGATCTCTTCCATTTCTGAATACTTTTTCTTCCCAAAGAAAGGGATGAAGGAAAGGTAGAGCTAGCTTTGTCAGAGATGTACAGTGGACTTTTGATTATTGTTTCAAAACTTAAGGTGATAGACACACACACTCCTTCCTCTTTTTCCCCACAGCAACAGTCCTGTGAGGAAGGTTGGGATGATAGTGACTGGCCCAAAATCACCTATCTGGTTTTCATGGCTAAGGCAGGACTTGAACTCACAGTTTCCCACTATCTAGCCTGGTGCCTTAACCACTAGACCAAACTGGCTCTATATACATAGGTAAAGGTTCCCCTCGCACATATGTGCTAGTTGTTTCCCACTCTAGGGGGCGGTGCTCATCTCCGTTAGAAAGCCAGTGCTGTCCAAAGATGTCTCTATGGTCATGTGCCCGGCATGACTAAACGCTGAAGGCACATGCTGTTACCTTCCCACCAAAGTGGTCCCTATTTTTCTACTTGCATTTTTACATGCTTTCGAACTGCTAGGTTGGCAGAAGCTGGGACAAGTGTAACGGGAACTCATTTGTATGTACGTATGCATAATAATAACCCCTTCATTATGCAGTATCTTTTTTTAAAAAAAGAGTATCAAAAGGAATTGAAGACACAGGAGATAAGAGAAAAGGAAAGAAACTCTGACTAAAGCCAGTTTATATCAAATCTATTCGCTACAACTTTCTATGCTGTTCTGTCCTTGAAAACCATCCTTACTTTGATCATGTCCATATACTAATTCATAGTCTTTTGTTCTTTAAACTTCTCAGTTCTCTGTTTGAAGATCACATTAACTCCATTGTGCCACTAGTTTCAATTTCTTTCCCTTCATCTCATTTACTCCTTGTTACTTAAATTTTGCCGTTAATGAGAGGCCATTTAAGAATTGGTGAGGGCAGGGGGAGATAAAATATTGGCATCAGAAACTACAACAGGGATTAAATGTGCCTAGTAAATATAAGTGTCTATAGCCTCTCAAAACACATTTCTAGTAATTACCAATTTAAAAAAAAACAAATGATTGATCATTTCAATAATATATTTTTCTGATCATTGTTTCATATTATATCTATTTATAATTGATTGTGATTTCAAAGATGAAATGCTTGTATAAGTTGTTTTATTTTAAGCTAAAAGAAAAGCATGCATAAGCATTGTTGCTGATTTTATTTAAATCAGCTCTCTCAGTTCACTGATACACACAGTATTGTGTTTGTTTTAGAAGAATACATCTTTAAAACTGATATAGTCATTGTACCAGTTTTCTGTAATTGCCAATCTAATAATAGCTAATTCATTAAAATGATGTGCTTCCTATCTGTTGTATTTTTACAGAGTTTGATTTAAGCAGTTTCATCTAAGCGTTTAAGGCAGCAGGCTAGAAACAGGAGATAAAGAGTTCTAGTCCTGCCTTGGCAATGAAAGCCAACTAGGTGACCTTGGGCTCTGTTGTTTGGAAAATATGAGGAAGGAATACTAGATACGTTCACCACTTATGTTTTTTTTTTTATTAAAAAATGATAAAGGCAAGATATAAGTAAAATAAATTTTAAAATTGGGAATTGGTGAATTGTTGCAATTAAGAGTACATAGTTAAATGTTCTAAGAATAATGTTTATATTTATTGGTAATTGGAAATCCCTTGTGGGTTTTTGCATAAAAACGAAAAGAAATGAACTTGTGATGTATGGTTTTGATGATTAGACTGAATGGATTATAGAAAGAGGATGGTCATTATGTAACTTTAGAAAGCGAGGTTAAAATTAACTACTTATAATTGCTATGAAGAATATAGGAAGCAACATCTTTACATCTTTTTACATCTTTTTCCTTTTTAAAAAATGTTCTTTTTTAAATTGCACTTTAATTGCACCTCTTTTTCTTTTCTTTTAGTTTTCCCTCTATTTTAGTTTGTATTAGTTCTTATTGCTGTTAAAAGCTTTCAATAAAATGCTTTTTAAAAGAATATATACTTAATTTTTTGTTTGTTGCTTATTAGTAACTAAATTATATTTTAAAATGCAAACTAACATTTATAAATACAAAGAATAGATTAGTTTACTAATTATAATTTGGTCTGTTGATGCAGGAATGCTTTATCCAGTTTAATTTTGTAGAAGTTATATCCATTAAAGTTTTCATAACTTGACTTATGAAGTTTTCAAACTTGACTTATAAATAGCAAATATGCATGGATCATAACTTTGAATAGATGTGCTTAGAATAGAATAGAATTCTTTATTGGCCAAGTGTGATTGGATACACAAGGAATTTGTCTTGGTGAAAAATGTTCTCAGTGTACATAAAAGAAAAGATACATTCGTCAAGAGTCAAGAAGGTACCTCAATAAGGTACAACACTTAATAATAGTCATAGACTTCCCTCATGGAAGCATTAGTACTTGTGTTACAATTTTTAAATTTTGTTCACCATTCATTTCAGAGTTTTCATTTTGGACTGAAGAATCATTACTCTTCCATTTCAAATTGAATGGAAATCTGATTCAGCCCTTTAAGCTAATATATTTTGTACAACTCTGATTCAATAAAAAATTTCCTATCCTCATCCAAATTTGTTTTACCTTTGAAAGGAAGAATTTATACATTGGAATTACAGTCCAGAAGAGAACAATCTATTACTTTTTTATAGCACTGTCACCGTATAGTACAATTACAGTGACTTTTACCAATTCTTGAAATCTAATAGGTACATTAAAAGGTGCAGGATTTTGAATTTACAAAAGCATATAAGAAGTCATTATGTGACTAGAGCAGCATCAGCATCAATTTCCTTTATATAAATGTGTTTCTATTTCATATATCAGTTAGAACTTGTATCAAGTTCCTTGCAATTGTGCTATGAGATTATAAACTGCTTTGCTAATAATGTACTTCATTTGTGCAGGCAGAGGGAGAAGATAGCCTTAAAAAGATGCAGTTAATGGAACTTGCAATTCTGAATGGTACCTACCGAGACGCCAATATCAAATCACGTAAGTCCTATAATACTGTAGAACTTTCCATATGTGTACAAGAATTTAGTTCTTTATATGACAAATACAAGCTGACAAAATGTGTTTTAGTTCTTTTTGTCACATTATATTTTGTAGCCTTTTCAAATATCCTTTGTGCTCACAGAGTACATTTTGTATTTGCCCTATGTATATTATCTTGCTTTCCAGAGCATGCCTATCTCTATTCATATTTTTGTACTCCATAATATAGTACATATTGTGCAAAGCTTGCTTTTGAAAGAAAAAAGGTATTGCACATATTTTCTGGCATCTCTTGCTTTTTCTTCACTAAAGAAGTGAAGTCTTCACTAAATATAGTCTTAATTGTGGTGACTTTTACTAAATAAATTCTCTCCCAAAGGTGCTTTTTTTAAAGAGGCAACTGGACTTTTTGGTTTTTCTTCAGCTCCTCAGAGCTGGAGAAGTTTCTTGGATGATAAGCAAAACGTCTTCAAAGAAAAAATCTGAAAGTCCAGTTGCCTCTTGGGAAAAAAAACTTTTTGGGACAATCATGACCTGGATGACTGAGAATCTCCACAGACAAAATAAATTATGTTTAATTCAGCCATGGTGGCAGAGACTTGGAACCTTCAGGAAAGTAGTTATCTTATATGTTAGGGTGAAATCAGACCATATTCTACGTAGTATTTTATTTTCCACTTTCCCCCATTTCTTTTGATGTGAATACTGAGATCAGTTATATGATAGTAATAATGACTTTGTAAACAGTTGATTCAGCATGCTTTCACAAATGCATGTATTCAGGAATATTTGAAAACTAAATGCTTTTCACTTGCTGACTGGATTATATTTTAGTCACATTGAAACATTAGCAGGCAAATCATTGCATTTTGAGAATAATGGTTTATCTAACCACTAATAGATAATAGGGAATTATACTTCACATCAATGATCTTTTATATTCAATGAATCACAAAACTGATAGAAATACAAAGTTTTCTGGTGTATGACAGGACCTACCACAATATTTGGTCCAGACTGTTCCTATGATAGATTCATTTTCTAATATACGTATGTTAGGAACTTGTAGTAGAAAGACTGAAGATCTCTTGTATGGCAGAATAAGGCTGAATTTGATTCAGAACTCCGGCAGTACTTTGGGAAGTTATTCTCTGTTAGATTTCATTCATCCATCATTTTAGATAAGCCAGTATTTTATAACTTTGCAGAAAACCTAACTAAACAGACCTACTACTCATAGCTTCCCATGCAAATGACAGTGTGAGAAATTCAGCATATATTTTACACTGTTAACAAATACTTAACAGTCCTTTCAAAAGTCCAAAGATACATTTGTCCAATATCACTACCAATAAATCTAAACAAAGTCAAAATAAGAATTCTTTTTTATTATGCCGCAGCACTCCATTTCGACTCATGGCATTAAAATCCACTATCCAAACATTAGTTGAAATAAAAGATAAATACACTAAAAGCAATACTTATTTGAAATGTTCCTTACTTCATTGAGTAAACTTGTATGGACTTTCAGCTGCAAAGCTTTAAAATGAATTTGTACCTACAGTATAAAGTGATCTTGCATTAAGTTTTGAAATTATTGAGTTGACAATAGTGTGGGTTTGCTTAAAGTTTAGCCATGTAATCGGATACCTATTTCAGCATCTGATCCCACATTCTTTACTTTTTCATTAAAAATGTTTTACAGCCTTGAGAGATTATTATTTCTCATAAAATAAAAATTTGTAGTATAGTATAAGTTTTCTTTTTTAACATTATGTTTTGTATAGTATGATTTTAGCAGCTATGGAGACAGCTGAATCACTGCTAATATTTAGTGTTTATCTGAACTTTATTTTTAATTATTTTCTCATAGCCTAAGTTGCACTATAATATTCTCATTAATGGTCTCCAACTTCAGCAATATAGTATATTCAACCCACATCCCAGTACATTTTTCTCATGTTTCTGATACCTATTAGGAAAACACTGTGTTAGCATTTCTAAAACTTTGATGCACATATTAGTTCATACTTGATCTTGATCACTGACAATCACTTGTGTTTCCTGTTTTGCCCCAAAGCTTTTGTTTTGAAAGTAGTTTACTGGTTCACATATGATGTTTTCGACATGTTTGTAGTGGCCATTTTGTCAAGTTATGCTCCAGGGCAAGTACTTGATATCTCAAAGGTTCAAGAAGTTATCTTGTCATGCCTTAAAAAACTTTGCTGTTCTGTATAGAGATATTTCCTAGATTTACCATAAGGTATCATCACCATTTTCTAGTATAACAGCCCTAGGATTTAATTTACATCATGATGCTAGGAGATGCCTGAATATTTTAAAAATCTACAAATTAATGAATGTATGAGTCTTATAAAAAGAATACTGGCAACTTAGAAACCTTGTTACCAGGTTATGTTGTCCTGAGAAAGAATGATTCTCTGAAGCCTGCCTTTTTGTGATGAATTGGCTATACTTCAGTGTCTCACAACTTCTATTGTTATTTACAGTTCTTTTAAACTGTGTCAGAAAAATATAATTAAAGAGCTTTAAGATGGAGATACATCCTTGTGAATTGCTAGGAAGAGTATTTGTAAAAAAACCCAACATTACAAGTGATATTGGTACAACACACTGGAATAGAAAATAACAATGGAATCTGTCAGAACATTTTGTATAGAAAGACAGGATTAAATGACCATAACATGAGCAGCAGGCTATTTGCTTTTGTTAAACTACAGCTCAGAATTTTGCTCTTCTTTTACCTTCAGAATTGATTCATTATCTATTCGTTATTGATCAGTCAGTAGTTTTAATGGTTCAGCTTTCTCTTAAATTTCAAATATTAAATCATGCTACCTGAACATACCACAATTGCTTTTTAAGTGGTAATTTAAATATATTGTGAAATATATACTTAGCAGTGTTTCACTGTTTTGATAAACTATTAGTGTAAATATATATTAACATAAATGCTCATCTTTACTTACAGTTTATTGTATTTTAGTTTTTTGTATTGCCATCCTGTCTCTAAACAGAAAAAAGTTACAGAATTGTTTTTTAGTTATATTAGATAGGGGGAAATGTGACAAACGTTTTCTGTATCCTTGTCACCACTTGTCCTGTGATGGTTCAGAAAATGGACAAGAGATACAAGCAAATGTTGATACTGTATTTGCTCATTTAATAGAATGTTTATTGGTTAAGTTGCAACTGAAATGACATTGTATATTTAAGCTTCACTGAATTTATGTGGATTTTAAAATCTCACTATTTTTAATATTCCACATGCAATTACAACAGTATTTTCTTTGTTTCCTGCATGCCTCTCAGTCTCATGCAGTCTTGAAGGCATAGGTAATGAAAAATATGTGATCTACATTGAGCTTTTGTGCTGCGTGTTATCTGTTTTAGAAATATATTCTGCCATTTTAAATTGGCTTTTATTTTGCATGTTCATTCTTAATCACACTGGGAAATGGAAAGCTGTTGCTTTTGAATGGTGTGCTTTGGCACTGTGTGATCAATGCATGTACTAATGATTTCCTTTTATTTTTCTTCTTTCCTACTTTTCTTTCTACTTTCCCCATCTTTTCATGTTTTGCACTGCTGTCTTCATACTTCTTCTGAATTTCTTTGCTTACTGTAGCAGCCCTTGCCTTTTCTCTTGCAGCAACAGCCCAGGCTCCAAGGATTATCACAGGGCCTGCGCCTGTTCTTCCACCAGCTGCCCTGCGTACCCCTACGCCAGCTGGCCCTACCATAATGCCTTTGATCAGACAAATACAGACCGCTGTCATGCCAAATGGAACTCCTCACCCAACTGCTGCAATAGTTCCCCCAGGACCTGAAGCTGGTTTAATTTACACACCTTATGAATATCCCTACACACTGGCACCTGCTACATCAATTCTTGAGTATCCTATTGAACCCAGTGGGGTATTAGGTAAGTTTCTCCAAGACAGTTTAATTGAGTACTATAGGTAGCATGGCTTGTGTCCCATTATGTTTGGAAAGATTCTGAAAGCATTTTGGTTTTACTGTCAATGAAATGTGCTTCCCTTTATAAACAAGTGTGTCCCCACATAATAAGGATACTGGATTTGAAAAATTACTTTTTTCTCTCTCTGTAGAGATCAGGAGATTGAAACCCCTGATATTCTTAATGCTTTGGTTCCTTAGTTTTCAGCATGAAGACTTTATTTTAGTAGAAAACATTAGTGTTAATTTGATATTGCTGTCTTTGTTGATATCAATTTTTTTACTTTTTTCCTTTGTTCCTATATTAAATGTATATAATGAATTATGTTGTTTTATGTCATTTTTAATGCTTGATTGAAAAGTAGTTAATGCTGGTGATTATATTCAGAGCAAAAATATAGTCCAAGAAAAACACATATAAAATCTCATTTATTTCAGTTTGATAAATTAGTTGCAACCTACTATCTGTTTATGTGAATGCATGCCTGATTGAACTATATACAATATATTGCTGAATATAGCAGCTATCTACCTAGGTTGCTCTTCCATTGAAATCCATGGGACAGCTTAATCCCCAGACATTTGAAGCCGTGAATCAATTATTTAGTTCCCTATCTTTATTTTTTTAACCTAAAATTCTAAGCCTGATTGCAAACAATACATTTCATGCCTACATCCAAACATCCCATTTTCTCTGGGATTGAGAAAATAGCATAATTATATTTCACTGTATTTAAAAGTGCTTTTGTAATACCAATTCTTTTACTGTAATTTACAGCATACTTCTTTTTACATAAAATAGCTGTTATTTTAAAAAAATTACAATTAACAATAGTGTTAAGATTGGGCAATTGTATATTATCTGCTAGTTCATATTTTCATTTCCTTTGTGAGTTTTTCAAGATAATAATATTTTTAGAAACACTTTAGCTTGAATAGAAATATTTATAATCACCAATAAATGAATAACATGAATGTAGCATTTCCATAGATATTCATAATACACCATCATATATAATTAAATATGAAATTAATTTATGTTAATTAAGTTTTAGTGCTAAACTGTTGGAACTATGCATATTAGGGATTTTTTAAAGAATAGAACATAATCCTATATTTTTTTATTTTTTAATAATAAATTTTTTATTTTTTTTTTTAAAAGTTGTTGCTTCCGTTTGAAATATTTTCATGCTGTCATTTTTGATACTTATTTCATTTATCATAACTTAAATATAATATAGTTTTATGCGTAGTATTAGTTTATGGCTAATTTTTAGCTAAGTTCACCCTTACTAAAGATTTACTAATTAAAATTAATGTTTACAATTATGTGTAAATATTCATTTTAATTTTGATTCTATTTATGTATGTGATGAAGTTAATAGTAATCAAATCTAAAATAGGTGATATAATACATTTTATGAATATAGAGATTATAATAGTTTCTTACAACACAATATCAGAGTCAAGACTATGCTTCCAATGTAGAGAACTGATCACTAAAGTAAATACCATATATTACTTCCTGCTGTATTGTGAAAATTAAGTATAAGTATGTGTTAATAAACATTGACTCTAAAATACTAGGTGTTAAAACTATTATTATGGAAATATGCATCTTTATTTTTTGTGATGAATGCCAGCAAGGCTGTGCAAATTATTTGAAAGATTTTATTTTCATTGTGTAAGAACTTTGTCTATTCTCATTGTTAAAGCAGCTGCATCTTTTTTTTAAAGTTCATAAGCTGTTCTCAGTTATTTTTGCATGCATGTGCATGCCCATGTTCATTCCACTCCCAGTGAGTCCACTTTAATTGTTTGAGAACTTGTGCTTTGTATGTGCCCCTTCCCCATTGTTAAAAAAGGAAACACTATTTCAAACAAATTGTAAAGCCCTCATTTACTAATATTTTTTGCAAAACATAAGGATTCAAAAAGAAAAGCAATTTAGGGAAAATGTACAAATGATTCAGGGAAGATTAGGAAATAAATTTATGGGAGGGATTGACAGTAGCATCAAATCTTAGTTGACTAATATTTAATTCCCTTTTATCTTTAGGTATGGCTTTCCCAACGAAAGGCTAAGAATTCAAGAATGGTCTTAACTGAACCTCATCAGAGCTGACTTTTAACAAATGTTTAGTTTTCAGCAGCCTTGAAAAAAAATGTAGCCTAGCAGTCAGTGACTTACTTGCACTTTTTTGCACATAGAAATAAAAATGCTATTAATTTGATGTAGCCTGTGCTATGGCAAGGTAGCTGTGATTTATGAGTGTATGGTAGTATACTGACTGCTATGTATTCTGTACTATTTGCTTTACTAATCACCTAATTCATTGCAGTTCACAGTTATTGACTTAGTTTTTAAAACAGTCTGTAGGCTTGAGGAATTGTGTTATAATTTTTTTTAAAAAAATGGTAAAAACTGGAAGCTGTTTAAAAATTAGCAAAGAACCTTCAGTATTAAAAATGGCATTATTTAAGATAGTCCTGCTGCGAGGAAGGCACTTCAGTGAATATGTGACTAGTAAAGCTCAATTGTGTTTGGGTCTAGTAGATTTCATGAAATACTGTAATCAAGTTTGTAAATGAATGGATAATGCAGGTTAAGGCCTGGATGTTTAAAATAAATGCAGTATTAATCTGCACAGATATAATTCATATATTAAGGTTAAAATTTGAAACTACTGTGCCTTAACGTGTTGCTTTCTTTAAATAGTGTTTTAAGAAAGTGATCATTTAAAATTCATTTTAATAAGCCTGCTGTTAATGTTTTATCAAATGTTTTCTAACTGTCTTGGTAATTGCAATTTAACTAGGTGCGGTGGCTACTAAAGTTCGAAGGCACGATATGCGTGTCCATCCTTACCAAAGGATTGTGACCGCAGACAGAGGTTAGTTTAGTTCTGCAGTTCTT
This sequence comes from Laticauda laticaudata, assembly GCA_004320025.1. Classification (NCBI taxonomy): domain Eukaryota; kingdom Metazoa; phylum Chordata; class Lepidosauria; order Squamata; family Elapidae; genus Laticauda; species Laticauda laticaudata. The sequence continues at coordinate 37,698 of BHFT01035905.1, read as the reverse complement.
GCTTATCAGAAATGCTTTGAGTGTACATGAAAATTTGCAACACCACAACTGGTTCATCAAATTGTATTTTGACTTTTTATTGATGTTTATATTAAATTGAAGTGAAGATAACACTTTTCTGGCAATTTAAAACTACTGTACCCTTTCTATCAAAAATCTACACACACACACATACACTTCAGTATATTGAGTATACAAAGTTATAACTTCCTTTGTGAGCGCTGTGTTTTAATTCAAGTAGGCATTTTATTTTTGGGTCGATATTTGATTTTTCTATGGGACTCTTAAATAATTTGAGATATATCAAATTGGTGTTGCAAAATAAAATGAATGGATGAGTGCTTCAATAAGGTAGAAGTAAGTGCTATATGTATTTTTTCAGGAGAAAACTGAAGATTCATTTCTTCTCTGTTGACAAGCTGTTTGTGTCATTTGCCCTAAAATCTCTACATTTAACAAGGACAGTAAAAGTGATATATCTCAAGTTTGAGTGTGTTTTCCTAGCTTCTAGGATTTAAAAAATGCATTTGCAACTAAAATTCATTTTTTGAACTTACACCTTGGGTTTTTTGGTAGGTAAAGCAAAAAATATGCTTGGCTTGGTTATTGGAGGGAAAATAAATCTTCATTTTCTCCTTTATATCATGCAGTTTACATTCCTTGTAAGTTTATAGGCTTTTGAATGATACCCTTTTCTTGTGAGAAATGCCTTCTCGGTTTATTGACATTGAATTTACTACTGAAAGCAGTGTGACAGTTTAGGAACATTTGTTTCACTATAGTATTGTTTTGTTTTCTGAATTTGGCAACTCAGTTGTGATATCAATATACCTCCCTTAGTTGGCAGAGGTATCCTGAAGATTAACTTAGGTTGTGTTGTCTAAAGTGCAAATGAGATTAGAATGCAAAATTTTAATTCTTGGAGTACATTTGTAACATTGCACTAGAATAAATTCAGATAAGAATAAAATTCCTGCAAAATGATATTTCAGATCCTAAATAAATATTAGTGTCTTTATTTATAACTTTTAACCAGTTCTTGAGTGCATACCATTGGAGCTCATTGTTAGAAACATTCCAAACCAGATTGGTACTTTCTGCAACATTTCCGAAATGCCACATTGTATTTACAAAATATTTTCTCTTCTGAAAAAGAAAAACCCACTGTTTGTACTGAATGTCCACTTCTGTGAAAAATACCTTTTGTACATATAATGAGGGAGCAAGATCATGCATTCCTACTTCCATTCTTCTTGGATTCCACATGTGAGTGTTGTTGAATGTGAAAAAAATTGTTCTATAAACCCACTTTACTTGATTCTCCTCTTTTGCAAATTATGGTCGCATGTGGATATCTAAAGATAAAGGAATCAGGACAGATATATCAAGTGGAATGGGAATTAAAATCACATTTCACTGCTTAAGAGAATTGTACTGGATAATTATTAGGCCAGAGAATCAAGTAGCTTTTAATATTTTGTATCTAGAAGTCTTTGATGTTTGGGTGGTAGTTCAGTTGGGACTGAATTTTTAACTGTATCTAGAGTTGGCAGTTATTAGAAACAATGTTTTGTAAATTTGGGGGAGATTCATTAAAACTAATTTGTAGACATTGTATTAAGATTTTTATTTTTATTTTGGTAATATTTGAGAACACATAGCATACACTTTAGTAGTAGAATGTTCCAAAGTACATCTTAGTTATAGTTACCATTGTATAGACTATGGTGACCTTTTTCTCCCTAAAAGTTGGTTTTACTAATGTTGGTATATGATTCAGATAGACATGACATTAGTGAACATGATGAATAATTCCAGATTTGATCAAACTCTGAGGTGGCTTTGTTTATTCATTTTGAATTGTGGACAATAGTCTAAAAGAGTAGAATACTATACTGTTTTTTGTCATTCATACATTTTTATTTATATTACTTGGTTCCCCATTCAAGTTTAATTTGTTTTGTGCAACCAAGTTGAAAATTCCATTGTACTAACATAACTGGACGCTCTAGAGCTTCACATATATCTGAATAATTGTCCAGTTCAATATGTGTTTAAAATTCAATGTCAGTAAACCGAATCACTTTCTATTCATAAGAAAAACTATGAAGAGTTAACTGAAGCTAGCATATGCATTAATTTGATCTTTGGTTAACAGAGGTTTTAAAAGAAGTATCCCATTATTGTCTGATTAAAAAATTTCATTCTTAATACTGGCTTATATATAAGCATTGTGTTTAAAGCAAGAGCTCCCAACTTTTCAGATTTCATTTCTTTTGAGAGTTAAAAAGATCACATAATTTATCCTAAGCCCCGCCATATAAATAATATAAAACTGAATTTATGTAACAGAGAGACTGACTGATTTAATTGTAATAAACTGTAATGGTGTTGCACACTTGACAAACCTGTGTGTACTGTAGATGGTCAGGGACTTGGCAGAGGATATATCACAGGTGTACTGGAATCTTACAATAGCTTGCATTGATTTAAATACACAAGAAATGGCAGTGCTGAAACTATAACAGTAAGTGTTTTTCTCAAAGCCAATTTTCACATAATTTATATCTACAAATTGTAATACCATATTAATTAAAATTGTAGTAAGTGCCAAGAACGCTTTAAGATTCTGGATATCTAATACGCATTTTTATAGTGGCAAGATAATGCCACATTAAATATTTATTAATTTTAAGGTGGTTTTTTTTCCAATATTTTTAACTTAAAACCCCACTTCTCAGCATTTAAAAAAAAAATCAGGGAAAATAAGATATCATTTAAGTTACAACAGTAATGGTTTAGAGTTCATGAACTGTAGCCTAAATGACAGGCCATAGAAATATAATATAAAGCCAACCCAAGACTACGGCCTTTAAAAATGTACTATCTGTGAACATTGCACCTACTGAATTCATTTTTAAAAATGGCACAACTCTGACTTTGCACTGAACACCTTTCTCACTTTCATCTCCTCTGCTTTAGTCAATGACAACAGTACAAATATTCTTATCAAACCTCAGAATTTATTAGAGATAATAAAGCTATTGAATGAGTCTTAAAATTTGTACTACTGTAAAGTGGACCAAGTTGTTGAAGGAGAATGAGAAAGAGAATAATTAAAGAAGAAACAGCTCAAGAAAAATGGGAATGATAACTTTCCACTTGAGAACTTTTTTATGTTTTATTGTAATATTTGTGTGTTTTGGAAAAGAAAATAGTATTTACAGGTGGCTTCTTTTAAAATATAAAAATATAAAGCAGGAATGTATATGAAATGTCAAATTTTATTGTATTTGCAAAGTATTAGCTTTGAAAAAAGAGCTGTTTGTAGTTTTTAAAATGCCTTATTAGTATCAATTAGATTTCCTATATTTTTGATGTAACTAGAGCATTTTAAATATAGAATTTTAAATGGCAGGACTTTTACAGTGTTTACATACAAGTGCATTTTCTTAGTGTCCTATAAGTGTAAGATAGAGGTGTTTTTTTTTAAAGGAAAAAGCTCGCTAGAACATTTGAGCTTTTCCTGTTTCCCATGAACGATGCCTACTCTTTTAGATTTCAATTTAGTATTGCTTTGTATCATGAAGCCAAGAAGTTCAGTGTTGATTGTAAATAGAATCATTGAAAAGCAATAAAATTTATTGAACAAAAAACTTGTTTGGCCGATAGTTTTTGAAATCAAATGTCAACAAATCAAATTTCTTAGATTCATTTCTCTTAACAGTCAGTTATTAATAATCACATTCATCATTACTAGTTGCTTTGATTGCTTGCACATGGGAGAATACTAATGCTTAATAGCAGTCAGATACTGATATGGTGCACTGACTGTTCTCAATTCTTTTATCAAGTTCCAGAAATTGTTCATCATTTGTTTTGTTTTGTTTTGTTTTTTCTTTCATTGACTGCTACTAACCATTAGTTATATTTTTATTTCTATTTTTCCTTGTTAACCAATTTTGTGGGGACTGGGCTTCTCCTTCATATGTTCAAATCATGATACTGGGCTGTCATGATTTTTATTGCATTCTGTAGATGGTGTCAAGCCAGTATGTCAGAATTAAACATGCTTGTTTTTATTAGTTGTGATTAGTTTTCATGTTGTCATTAAGCCGTCACTAGCTGAAACTAATCTCTTCTCTATCTTTCTTTCTTTTTTTTTGTTTTTTTGTTTTTTTTGTTTCTAACCACCCAGCCGCCACCGGCAACTAACCTATGACCTTCTGACCTCTGAACTCTTCACCCAATGATGACCTGACCATGCCTGCCTGCTGATCAGTTAACTGGTAATCGCCTTTGCTTGTCTGTCTTCAGTGCAGCGAGCTGAGGCATTTGTCCGTTCGTCTTACCATCTAACAAAAAGACAAAGAATTTGTTGTCCTCCAACTCAGCTTTTTTTCCCTGTTTGGGTGAAAGTGGTTCTCGAACCTGCACTGAATAGTAGTAAAGCAATAAGGTCCAATTCATCCTTCCGCACTGATCATCTTTTAGTGTCCCACCCTAAAAATGGTAAGAAGGGCCTCATTTAAGAGATGGAAGCAGATGTCCCTTAACTCCCTGATGTCAGAGGCAGTTACTGTGAGACTTCTAGGAATCTTTCTCTTCTCATAAAGAAGTCAAAGCTCTCTTTGAATGTACTGTGTGATGATGCATCATGCATGAACCTTTGGTCAGGGATATCATTGGTGAAGGGATTCCTAAGAGTATTCAAAATTTGACTTGCAGTGTAATCACTACCAATGCCCTCAAAGGGCAGAAGATGCAGCCTTTTTTATATTACCTGCCAAATTGGGTGTTTTTAAGAAAAAAAAAGTGCCATGAAAGATAGGTTACTGAATTTTTGAACCACATCAATGCATTAAAAGACAGCAACCCTATCGAAGCTTAACGCTGAGATACAGTTCTTTTACTATACATCAACTTCCTTTTAAAAATCACATGAGTACAAGGTACATGCATTATGTGTCACATTACTGGGCAAACTGTTCAAATATTTTTTTAAACCTCCCTGTATAGAGTAAATTCATAAGGATATAAAAGCCATGCTTGCCTATTTGCTGTATACATGTAATGAAATTGTAGATAAAGTGTAGTGCATTGAAACAAATTGAAAAAAAAGTAGATACTTTTACTATACAAGGGTGCTGGTGCAGAAGAAATATATATTTTTGGAAATGTAGCATTTTATACTTTCAAGTGTTATAAAAAAGAAAAAAGAACAAAGAAACCCTTTATTTCATTAAATGATTTTTTCTGGTGGTTGTCGAGAAACAAAAGACCAAAAGAGCCTTTTTGTCTTTCTTTTTTATTTTTTAAGTATTGGAATAAGTATAAAGAAAAGAAAGTGCCTTATTTTCTTCATGGTCATTTAGTCAGGCGTGTCGTATAATCAGCTCCTCCCTAAGACAGCAAGTTAATGAATGCATGCCACTCAGTCCGCCCAGTATGTGAAAAGAAGCTGTGAGGAAAGACAAATGAGTTGACTATTAAAATTACCTGGTTTTTGCCACAGCATGATACAACCTTGTCAGATCCCAAACTCTGTGAAATAGAATTGTTCCACGAACAGCCAACCACAATATTTTTGTAACACGTTCCCTCTTCAATTGTAGACAATATATTTTTATAATACTTGCTCAGCCTTAAACCAAAGGGTTCTATGATGCAGTTTCATTCTAAAAATCAAATTATAAGATTACAGTAGTTATAGAGTAGCAAGTGTTTTGGTTTTTTATTATGATTTAGAGATTAGTTATCTTTTTTCCTGATAGAACTAGATGCAGGAAAGTACAAGAGAACTTAAACTTGCTCCCATATAATTTTGTCCATGACTAAACCAAACATTAAGATTGAGCATGTTATAAGTTCTGGATGTTTTAAGTATAATGCCAAGTATGTATGAATTTACATAATTTTTCATGAAACTTCTACTTGAGGAATGTTAACTACTGGTTGCGCTTTCCTTTAAAGGAGGAAAATCCAGCTGTGGTTCAGTTTGAATTTTTAAAAGAAGTTTGTGTGGCTGAATTAGTATTAATTAACACTAGTGTTTATAAACACTTTACGCACAAAAGTGGAGTGTAAAATTAATGAGCAAGTATCAACATGGTCACGGCTTTGAAGCAAATTGGCAAAGATCAGGTGATACCTTGCCCTTTACATTGTGTCAGCTTATTCTCCTAAAAACCTTCACAGTTTCCAAATCAAAGGTCAATAGTAAGTTAGATAAAGAGGGCTTATTTTTTAAGCATCTGCATGGTGACTTTATCAACATTGTGTCTCACCTGGAAACAAGTATCAGTTTATTTACTATGCAATAAACATTCATCTTTTTGTACGCAGCTAGCTTTCCTTTTATTCTGCCACTGGCTTTGTCTTCCTGTTACATAACATTTTTGTTGTTTTTTATTTGGTTTTACTTTTGGTATATGCTGTGCCATTTTGATTTTTGTTTGGTTGAATAAACTTGCGACACTCAACATTTTGAAGAGAGGATTGCTATAACGTTACCAGTATTTGATCCAGTTTCATCTCAACTGTGATAAACCTGGACATTTTTAGATGCTGATCAGAGGTCTCTTCTTGGGAGAAGTATGACTTCTAAAAGTAATGTTTGTTCTGAAAAAAAGTTTTAAAACTTGGTTGATAACATTTTGGATCAACTTAAAGCATGACTTTTGAATCTCTGAATGCCTTGGTTCTCAGTATTATCATCCTTTATTGAATTTTTCTTTCTTAAAATATGTAGTTTAAGTCTTTTTTTCTGACAGTATTATGTAATTTTTAGAGTGGGTATATGGGAGTGTCGCTTGTATGTAACCGTACAGATGACATGTATTTGTCTATTCTTTTATCTTAGTTTGATGCTATGTATGTAACATAACCAACCTATTGCCTATGAGAAACATGTAAGATAATGTATTTACAGCCATTGTTACAAGTTTATAATGTATTTTTCTATCTTGTTTTATATGTATGTTATATAACATTCAGAATAATTTTTCCTGATTGAGAAAAGGATACAGAAATGCAAAACCCACAATTTTGATAACTGAAAATTGCTAATTGTTTTGCAGTACTTTATTATTATATTGGGAGTGTTGTCTTTCTTAGGCTTTTAGTTAGCTACTGGACTAAATACATTAGACATATTTGGGTTTTAGTTGGGTTTTTACATAGCTTGCATTTTAATTCTTTGGTTCTTTGCTGTTTCTATTAACCCATAGCATTATTTTAATAAATGTTATAATACCAACCTACTAACTTTGGACTATGTCAGTTTATTAACCATTACATGTTTAATTGAATAAACAAGGAAGGACAGAAGAATGTAAGTTATGAATTCTTGGACTAACCTGAAGAAGTGACCACAGATAACACATGATTTGTTTTATGTTGTTTGTTTGGCTGACATTCTGCACACTACCACTGAATTGGCTTTGGTCATATTGTACTTTTACCTTATGGGTAAGTGCCAGTAGCGTGGGGAACAAGTAGCATATTTTCAAGTAATCTTCTTTTAGAGTCTTGCCACTTGCCTTTCAGCATCTGCATTACTAATTCCACAATCTCCTTTTCTAAATTAATCACTGTCACCTCACAGCAAAAGGGCAAAAATACCAATATATTGGTATACAGGATGTGCCCAGAGAAACCAGTTTGATTCTTTGTTGAGCCTTTATGATAGAAACATATAGTTTGATTTTAATGTTCTGATTAAAATGACAGTTCAACAAATGTATCTAAAGCAAGAAACAGACCATTAACCTAGCAGGATCCATATTTCTTCCAATTTCATTGTGATTATAAAGGTGATTTTAGAAGCAGTCTTCAAATGATAAGTCTCAGGTAATTAAGTTGTTTTAAAGCAGACTGTTTCTTAATAAACAATTTTAAAATTGTGGGTTCATTGCTTCTCGGGCGGAAAACGTCTTTTTTTATATTTACGATTGATAGTATTTAAATGACATGTACAGTTCAAAATTTAAATTCAAAGTAGATAATTTTCTAATTACTGCAAAAGGTATATAAACATTTTAAAAAGAAGTCTAACATTTTGTATACTCATCTAGGAGATAATTGCTTGCAGAAATCTGTTGTGATAAATTATTCAAGTTTTTCATAAAGGTTACTAAAATATGGCTAATATGGCCTATTCTTCTTTCAAATTTAATATATTTTATGGGAGACCTATTTATATGGAACAGCATTTGTTCAAAACATTCCTTTCTATGATCTACTTCAGAGAATTTAGGCTGAAACTTATATCCATTTTTATATCCAGATTAATAAGGCTTAATTTTGAATAGACATAAATTGAGCTATTTAAGTATAACATGAATATTGTTTTTTTAAAAATGAAGTAAATCCTTTTCATTTTTAAGAAAAATAAGATTTTGTGAATACAGTGGCATATGAATCAATATTTCTTGCTGACATATGTAATATATTTGAAATACTGTATTTTGTAATAGTATGCAACATAATCTTAATTCATCTATTAGAAGAGTCTGGGTAAACATAAGGATTTACCAGCTATGAGTTACATAATAAAAGAGAAATTGAAATAAAAATGAAGTAAAGCTAAATGTCCCAATATATTCAAGCCTATCTTCATAAAAATATACAGTAGGAATGGGTTTTGTTCAGTATTGTAGTATAGAATGTATAATAGGAATAAATCCATTAACAATATGCATGGATGCATACCTGTCCAAAATTATACCCACCATGGATTAAACAGTAACTAATAATTAGGTATTTTTTATAGCTACCACTGCTTATGTTTTTGACACAGAGGGAAACAATCCAAATGCTGCAATGGTCAAATAGTATTTTTTACGAATGTGGAATGAGAAGCAATTGACAATTACATATACCTAAATTTACCTAAGGCTTGGGGGGGGGAATACATATTTCATGATAACTTTCCATAACATCAGCCAGTACACCATATGATTTGATTAAATGGCTGTTTAATTATGTTAATTAGAGACATAATAGAGGGGAGGAAATTTATGAGTTTATAGGATCACATGAGTCAATGAGTGTTAATATATTTTCACATTTTTAACATTAGCTCACTTTCTAACAAAAAGTTATTTCTTTTGGAAGAAAACCAATATTTCCTGAGGTAAATATAATTTCTTTAATAAATTGGAAGCAAAACTCATAAAAGCTTCTCTGTAGCTGGAGTGAAAATAATGTAAAGGATATGTTATTCATAACAGTACTTTTGATTTTGAAAAACAGCCATAACGTGAAGCTTAACAAAGCCAGGTACTATAAATTATTTTTAGGTATGCTAAATATTAGATATTTTGTTTAGCACTTCCATTCAGAGCAAGAATCCAGCAGAGAATTGTCAGCGGAGGATGATGAAGTGCAGTTTTTTTCAGTTCTCCCTTTGCCATTTCATTTCCCACAGTTTTCTAAACACTAGGATCTTACTGGAACAATGTGGGTGATGTTTTGGTTTCATGGGGTAGGAAAGTGCTTTCTCCAATTAAAATTTGAATATTATTATAGTTAAGGTAAATTAACACTAAAATTAAAGTTGAATTTAAATTGATTTCTCTAATGAAGTGGAATGTAAATATAAACAACTAATTTCATTTGATCAAATAATAAATTGCCGGTATTGTTCCCTTTAGGAAGCCACAAAAACATTTTTTTTTGCTGGAACAAATGTTTCTAGAACATTAAATATTTAGCATTAGTTATAATTCTTTAGGCTTAAGATTTGTAAATCTCATTTTTTTCAACCTATTAACTAGGGGACCACTGGAATAATTCCTGTTGGAAATACTAATTGAGAGTGGACAGCCAATCAAGAATCATGCAGTGAAATCATGTGCAAATCATCTCTTGGCATAAAGCCCATAATTACAGAATCTATTTTGATTTTTTTTTTAAAAAGATCTGGGATTTTGTGTCTTTTTTGTGATAATATTTACAATTGCCAGTCAAATATTTTATATAATAGTCAATGTTGAATCAAACTGGTTAAAAAGGAACTGTGCTCCTGGTTCTTTTTATGCTGTTGGCTAACTAACTGCAGGTGTGAACATCCTGCCTCAGAAGTGGGTATTTGAGAAGTACAGAATATTTATTTGCAGTAATCAGTTCTTGATACTAGATATGATGGCAGTAATTAAATCAGGGTTACTCCCAGGAGAAAGATTTGCATTTGAGCAACTTAATTATCAGACAAAAGATTTTTAAAAGATATAGATTTCCTTTTGAGTTGTATTACTTGAATTTTGTGTCCACAATATAACATGTATTAGGAAAAATGGATGATGCCCAAACACATGTAAATAAAAACCATCACACCTGTTAACAATGTGCAATGAAACTGGAAAGTACATGTGCTTTATGCTAAGAAGCCAATGGACAGCATACATTATTTTTATATTTTGAAAAATCAAATTTTGTTCTGTATGGAACTGTATGGCAGAATAAAGAATGTACATTTTGCACTCTTTAACTGTCATTAATGATTTTGGCACTTTTGTATATCCCAGATTTCTATGCCTGGCTTCTTAATATTCTGTTACTATTGATTATATATCAGCAGCTTGTATCAGATTTTAAATACAAATAGAAATATCTGTAATAACAGATTCCTATGGAGGTATTTTAAACCAAACATAAAATGATGTGAAATCCAGTGTAAACAAGAATAATTCTGTTTGCATAATTGAACAGCAGAAAAAGGTAATGTTGCATTTATCCTATGGAATATTAAATTGTCATAGGTGGGTGATATATATTGCAAGTGGGAAAAGGTGTACATTTTCTTATGACATACAATTGGAAAGAGTTTAATCATTTTGAGAAATAATGGTTCCTCCTTGAATTGTCCCTCCCTTCACAACCACCATCTCTGAAAGCTTGAATTCCTGTTTTGATGGTCTAGTTTTCCTAAAATTGCTACTGCAGTAAGCATGTGGGGGAGTGCGTTAAAAAGGATATCAGTAGTTCAACCTAAGAAGCTTATGTGTTGACATTTTTAACTCTGTTAGATATTGATGTTTCATTCAGTATGATATGGACAACATATCATGGTTGCCCTTTAGAGTCTTGCTTTCCACAATTACCTTCATTTACTGAGAGTGCAAATTTGCATCTCTACCCAGAAGTTGGTTTCACTGAGTTTAATTAAACAACTCACAGGTAAGAATTTAAAGGATGGATGTCCCAAGTTGTCTATTTTTACCATGGAATTTAAGCTTTTCTAGTTTCTGTTTCTTCTTTTAGATGGCATTTGTTCCCATTGTTCTTCATCTCTATTCTGTTAGCTATCTTCATCATTCTTAAACACATTTAAATGTGTGTATGCATATGTGTGTGTGTGTGTGTGTGTGTGTGTGTGTGTGTATGATGGCTTCTTATAGCCTGCACTGTAGATTACAGTAGGAAGTTCTACCTGTCCTTTGGTCAAAGCAAAATAATTGAGGAACCTTCCTTTCCTCCTTTGTCATTTCCTCACATCATAAATGATGCAGCTAATCATTTATCTGATAACTATTTGATACTGTTGGTACCAATTCTGTCCCTGACAAGCCATTTTAAATCTGTTCAAATAGAACACATCTTCTTTGCCATAATAAAATTGGTAACAAGATTCACAGACAAGAAGCATCCATTGGGATTGCTGATGCTTCTATGACTACCACAAATATGTATTCTTTAGCAATAAATGGTCTCAACAACATGTGTTTCCTTTTGCTGATCATTACTGCTATTATCCAACTTAACCTGTGGTCAGAATTGTTTTCCATTTCCTTAGATCTGCTGACCTTCACCACTGGGGGCAAAGGAATGGAAAGGGAGATTTGGACAAAGATGTAAAATGAAGCAAGGCTAAATTGTGTGGGTGAGGGTGGTTTATTCCTTTTTTTAAATAGCTCAAGAAAGGGTACTTGTTTTCCTGGCCACAAAAAGACTTATATATGTTGAAGGAAGCAGTTGATAAGGAATAAAGATGGAAATGTTGACAATGCCATTTAATCATTGCATAGCTTCTTGTTTGCTTCTAGGTCCCCTAATAAGAGTTACTTAAGTGAAAGAGGTGGTATAGAAATGTACTGAATAAATAAATACAGTTATTCTACTTTTGAAAAGTGTTTATCAATACAATGATTAGATTTTAGACTTTCTTTAAAAAAAGTGTGGTTAGAAGATTTATTTTCCCTTTTAAGTTTGGCGCTGTCATTTAAAAAATGAAAAAAAAAGTTAATGAATCTTTTTCTTTCCATCAGTATCCCATGTGTGACAAGCATTATGTCTTGGTGAGTGTCAGTAGCCTAGGTAATCCTGGCCTTGACTGATATTACTGATAAGCCACCTATTGCTTATAGACATAAGGAATCCTCCTCTTGAAACACTGGAATTCTGGTTGGCAGATTTTGGAAAGGAGCAAATTAGTAGAGTCCTGAAAGAAGGCACCTGCGACATACTCAGTTTAGATCCTGAGAAAAATAAACAGGCATAGTCAGTGCAGCATTCCGTAATGAGAGAGTGAACAAGATTATTTACTCAAACACAGTTCATACAGTTAATATGATTACCCTACCTGTATTTTATTATTTATTGTGTCATAATTATGGTTTGGTGCCAATTATTCGACATGTTCCAGAAGCTGCATTCATTACTTTGAAGGATCAATAAGTTATGCACTGTAGGAGATTGGCTGAGGAAGACATAGGAGGAGGACTGCTACAAAAAAAAATTTAATCTTATAGAACTGTGGAAGTATTCTGATGTAATTATGGTAGATATAAGTAGTCCTGGAGAATTCTTTTGGCAAGTAATTCTAAAGATTCTGTTACATTACCATAGTAACAATAAAGTTTATTTCAGAAATTCAAGTAGTTTCTGCTTCTTGAGTTTGTTACTCCCAAAAGGCTTGGCACTTGGTAATCTTAGTCCCAACACTGGGATTCCCAGATACTGTATCTCCCGGATAGTTCTTGCTTGGCTTGAAAACGTTAACTTTGACAGTAAAATATGTTTCACAGCATTGAGAAGAAAAATGGAGAGGAATAAGAAAGATTTATTATTGTGTGAAGCTAAGAGACAAAAAGGCAAAATAAGAACAGTTAAAGGAAGTATTTTTACTTCCTTCAACAATTCCTATTTTGCCTTTTTGTCTAAAAGACAAAAAAAGATTTTTTAAAAAGTTAATGTTTTCTACATTAAAGGGAACTTGCTGATTGTCCATAGAAATCGTAGTCTCCATGCTCTTTAGAGATCAAGTAATTTTCATTGGTAGGTTCATTACAACAGTTCCTACTTCATTTTGGAATAAATTAAATGTGGTTTAAAATGTTTGCCGTTGTTTTAAATGAAACAGGATTTCTCTGTTTCTTTCAAAACAAAATTGGGGACAGACAGATATTTAAGACTTTCTTAACACTTGGAGGCATTTAGTTATGGATGTTAGTCCTATTTCTGTCTCTTATGCTTTGTCATTCGGGGTCAACTTGTCTTTCTACTGCTTCTAAAAACTTTCTGAAGGTGTAGAGTTTTAGATACTATTCAGTAGCAACCTAGAGGGGACAGCCACTATGATATGTGGTGAGAATTGGCAGAGAAACATGGAAATGCTGTCCGCACTGATCAGAGCCAGCAAACCCTGCATATTTAGTTTTGATGACAAATAGCAGCTGCCTTTGCTGCTGGACATAAGTTGCCAGTGCTGAGTGACAGGCACAACTTGTATGCTTTTTCTTGGTATCACAAACTTACATTGAACAACAAAACAAGGTTGAAAAGACTGACATTTTATGACAATAAAATATCCTCTGTAAGTAGCTGTAAAGTTTTGACACTACTGGTAAAATATTGCCAAGAGTGTTTTCAACTTTATATTTTAAATTTTTGATAGAATATCCAATTTGATTCAATAGTCTATAATCAGATATTGCTGCAGTATTACATGCAAATATGGAAACAAGAATTTTAACTCCATAAAAGTTTTTAAAATCAATGTAAATCAATTTAAAATGTTGATTTACAAAAAATGAATTATTTGATTATTTATATATGAAATACATCAAATATTCAATTAGAATAAAATTGTTTTCCTTTTTGAAGCAGCTGAACTTTGAATTGAGTTTCTTTATCAATTCAGTTTCCCATCCTTTGCTCCAAATCACTTAATAGTTGATTTTGCAAAGGAGGGCAGCTTTTCAGAATCAATTTTATTTAGACTCTGTCATGTCAGTTTTGACTTTTTGGTGTCTGCAAGGATTATACATATCCTTGTTATCTTGATTCTGTTTTATTGCTAACTCTGCTTTTCCAACAGTATTTCACTTAATTAATCCAGCATATCCACTGCCTTTCCCTTCTTTTCCATCACATGCAGCTCTTGTTCTTTTCCAAAAGTGTTATCCATTCTCTGCTCAGGAATGAGATTACAGTATGTACTTCCTGCTGGTGATATGACTGCAAATGAATTCTCACACTAACATTGGTGGGTGTGCCAGAGTTTGGTAGCGCAGTGTTCCTAGTTTTGTCCAGATTGAAACATAGGTATGACTGTACAAAGCAGAAGAGTACAGATTGAAATAGAGCTGTGGCAAAGGATTAGAGTTTGAAGAACGAAGGCATGGAAGTGGGGACAAGACTCAAGGTTTCCTTTAAGCTGGATGTGTAGATAGATATTGATTGGCAGAGTCCAAGACCAGAAACAAAAAAAAATCTGGAAAAATCAGAGGATAGATAAATGGGATATGCCCTGCTAGGTGCATGCTCCTTGTTGCTCAATCCATTATAATAAGAAATGTACCTAAGCCATTCTATAATTAACAGTTGAACTGAGCCAAGGGAAGAAAAGGGGTGGTAAGATGGTAGTTGGACTGGGCACAAACCTTTTGCAGACAGGAATGGGGTGATGCATTCCTATCTGTTTCAGGACTTTTCGATACTGTTTTTACCAAAACAACACATTCTAGGTTTCTCCTGAATCAGAAGATGATAGCAATTGATTATGTACCATGAGGAATGTTTGTGATTATCATAAATAAATATATCTATCATGGATTCCTATCATGGATTTTTTTGAGCAATCATTTTATCAATTACTATAGCCACCCAACTCAGCCAAATGATTCTGAGTGGCTTACAATTTCGTGGTAAGTAAACAAAAGTGGCCGCACCTTGTTTCTTATGTCAGGCCAATATATAGAGCTTTTGGGAATCTGATATTCAAACAGATGAATAATTTTATTCAGTAGAGTATGATCTCCAGTTTTGTTTTTGTTCACTATTGTCCATATACATCACTTTTTTTTCATCACAATTCATTTTCCTTGGACATATTAATAAAAAAGGTATTTTTGAGAATACTTGATTTGACTTTAATCAATATCTACCCCTTTTAAAAAGTTCTATAGTCTCTTTCAGATCTTTTGAAACCAAAAACAAAACTTGACAAAAACAGAAAGATTGAAAAATCAAGTAACATTATAAAAATTCAATATATTTATATGGCGAGAATGATCTATTTTTTTCCATATGAGAGTATCTGGTGTGCAACACAGTTGAAAGCTACTTAATTTTTACCTAAGAATAATTATTCATTGCCACAAAATGCAAGGCTATGTTCATGTACAGGTGTTTGTTGGAGAAAGGGTTGTCCTGAGGCTTTTTTGAACACTAGTCAAACCTAACTGCTATACTTCACTATTGGAAAACATTGGCTTTGCATTTTTTAAAACTTAGAAAGCAATCTGCAAGCATCCTCCTCCTCCCTTGGAGTTGACAAATGCAGCAATAGGTAGTGCTAAGATAAGCATCTGTCATGCAACTGCTACATAGTAGAATCATGGATTGCCCTTTATAATTCTATTTCACTTTAACATTTAAGTTTTAAGGTCTGAAATTGTTTGATTAGATTTGTACCATTGTTTCACTTTTGTTTTTTGTTTTTAATATACATCATTTACATTCTCTTCGGCCAGGAAAGTTCCCAAAGTTACACATAAAATAAAACCACACTCAGGAATTAGCTTTTGCCCTTTAATAATTTCACAGGAGACCAAAAGGAATGGGGCTGGGGGAAAATATATAAATATCTTGTTCTCAGGTTTGCATAAATTGTAAAGCAAACTGGGTTACATTTCATGAGCCATACTTCCTTTAAAATCCTGGCCAACGCTGTGGTGGATGGGTCANAGGTTTGCATAAATTGTAAAGCAAACTGGGTTACATTTCATGAGCCATACTTCCTTTAAAATCCTGGCCAACGCTGTGGTGGATGGGTCATCATGTCACATGATGGGTCATCATAATGTCACATGAATGGACAAAACATGGGGTGATTTGGGGACAGGTTTTGTCCAAGCTAGCATTGCCAAGAGGCAGACATACTAGCAATGAATAACTAAAGCATATTGTTGAATTACAAAAAAAAAAAAANATGAATAACTAAAGCATATTGTTGAATTAAAAAAAAAAAAAAAAATCTTAGCCAATCTTCAAGCATTTGTAATAAAATAAATTAGCAAAAATATGTAGACGTGATGGAATCTTGTATGTGCTTATTCAGAAATAAAATCATTAGAATTCACTGAGGTATTCCAATGAGATAGATTTGCACTTTTCTAAAAGAATTTTTTTTCAATTTATATGGCCATTCATTTCAAATTCATGACAAATTCACAACAATAAAACAAAAATGATTAAAACAAAATGATAAAAATATGCACCTAATCCACAGTCAAGATAAAAAACACAAATCGACACAATTGTACAGGGTCAGGTGCAACTTTCCTCTCCAGACTCAATTAAAAAAAAAAAACTATAGGAAAGGCTGGTGGAATTGGGGCTCAAGTAAGGTCTATTGGAATTATGTTCTCAAGGCTGGGTGTCAGGTTTGGCTCCTGACCTCCACAAAATGATATTCCCTAGTTCAGACATGTGTGAAGGGCATCTTGAAGAACATTAGAAATCAGTCCAACTCCTGAAGCAAAAGATATGCCATGTGCTGATTAAAAAGCAAGCATAAATATCCATGCAGCTGTTTGGGGTCAGCAGCATGGTGGCATCCTCATTTTCCTCCTTCCTCCAGAGTGAGTTTAGTTGGTATTGGGGTGGGGTGGGTATGCCTCCCAGCTGCTACTTTATGGACTACTCCAGGGCTTGGTGCTTCTCTTCTGTTTCTTTAGCTGAAGCCACTGACTGAGGTCATCTGGAATGAGGTAGAGTGTGCTGATGATACTCAGCTTTATATCTCCATCTCAGATCATCTGAGTGGAAATTCTGTCTTGGTTTCTGGAGGCTTTGGAGACCTGGAGGGGGCATAATAGGCTTCAGCTCAAGCTAAGCAAGATTGAGTGGTTCTGAGTTTTGGACCTCCTGGTTTCAGGGATCTCCTATCTTTGATTCCTGGATGGGGTGCTCTTCAATTGCAACATCATGTAAAGTTCGTTCAGGAGGTGACCATGATATAAGTGACCATAAGGAGATCCTCGTGTTCCAAGAATGGGTTCACTTTCTACACAACATGAAGATGTGCAAAGGCCGTCTGATCTTCTAACAGGAGCTGTAAGTCCAACAGGACTCAAATTGCACACTGGTTCTGTTTAAAGTACTGCAACCCCATCCAACATTAACAATGAAAACCCCCATGAATCAGTCCCTAATATGCAAAGCCACCCACTATTGCTAGAGTTGAATTCAAACCTCTGTAGCTATCAAGAAAGAACTTCCATAACTTCACTTGGGCAGCCAGGTATGGAAAAGCAAAGTTGGGTATTATCACCACACTTATAATATCTCACCATATGACTTCACCCAATAGTCTCATGTAGATGTTTAATAGAAGCAGGACGAGTTTTGAACCCCATGACACCACACAAAGCAGGGATCATGGGCAGGCGCTCTCAGCCTTGATCCAAACCAACTGGAACCAGCATGGAGAAAGGAAAAACAACAACAGCATAACACACTACCTCTCAATCCTAGAAGCTGATCTAGAAGGGTACTACAATATATGTTGAGAGATCAAGGTTGGATGCTCCACTTCCATATTGCTCTCACCAGTACAAGCATGATCAATGCTATTTCAGTCACATACCCAAACATGAATTCTAACTGAAGGGGACCCATATAAAAAGGAAAGGTTGGAGACTGAAAAAAATTGTTCAGTACCAATGGCTTCTTGAGAAAGGAGCAAACCATTGCCTCCTTAAGAGATGGCAGGACTGCCCACCTGCAATAGTTTGTGTTTGTCCAGCGATATCAGACAGAGTGAGTAAGCTCCAATTCTTTTCAATTAAACAATGTTATTTATCAGGAAGTGCACCTCTGTCATGGGATTTTCCTTCTAGAATACCATTCCCCACAAAAGACATTTATGGCTGTTGACATTCTGAAAATCTTTGAAGGTCTGACTGTCCTCCCAGGCTTTGGGGTAGGGTGAGTGTTGAGTTCCTGGGTTAGCCTTTCAAGCTAGACCAAACTAGGAAACAGGAATTATGAATGCCACTATTACTTTTATTATATTGAGAAGAAATTGCAAAATGGGCACAATAAATTGGGATGATGAATCAGAAAATATTTACAAAGCTCAACCATGATCACAGTTCTGGTTGAAAATATAAATATGGATGGGGCAATTCTTTACAGAAGTACCCAATGTAAATGAAATGAATTCAGTAGATACAACAACCTGGGGATAATGCTGGCTACAGGAACAATTGACTCTTAAACAGAAGGGGCTCTGATGTAAACAAATTTTAACTCACGTTTTAATGTTTGCATTGTGCTTGTGTCAGAAGCAATGAGGTGCTTCCAGGTTGAAAGGATTAGCCAGTGACATCATAACTGCTCTGATGGACACCCAGTTGGGGTTACAAAGGATGGGAGCTCACCCCCTCCCCACAGCAGCACTTGAATTTCAAATACAGGCTTGCTAACTTCCAATCTGGCATCCTAACCATGCAAGCCACTGTGTTCCTCATGTTGCATTGCTGAGAAACTAGACAAGGATGACAAGAATGTACCTACCTTTTTGTGATCCAAGCACTATTTAGCCCTTTTAGAAACAAAAAAAACCCGTTTTCAAGATTCTGTAACTGATGCAGCTGTGTTTCAAACACATTAGAATTCACTAATCACAGAATACTTTGGTTAAATGCCAGAAGTTTCTTAGTCATTATAACATCCTGTAACTCTCCTGGTGGTTAATACAGTGTAAACAAGCCATTTGGTACATTGGAAAGGCTTTTTAGGGGGGTAATTTGGACATTATAGACTGGAAATGACTAAAGTTTTTTGCATATGCATTATTGCTTTGTATAAGGCTAAATTAGCTTTCTTTCCTCATTCTTTGTGAAGATGAGTTTTTGGTACCTTGCAAGTTTGCCCATTATGATTCTTAAAGGAAATTAATCCAACAAAAGCTGTTACTTTACTCGTTTTGAAGTGCTCACATAAATTAAATGAGTATAATTGAAATTGAGAAGGAGGCCAGCCAGGCTGTTGACTTCACGCACCTATGACAAGGAAATATTTACTAGCACTAGAAGATAAGAGCAGCACTGTCGTTCACTTCCTTTTCAGGAGGTAGGTCTTAGCCTGATAAATTCTGTTTGGTCCATTTTTTCTGTGCCAGAAAACTGCTCCTAAAATACATGCTTTATTTCTACCACTATCTATCTTGATAAGAAAATATTTTGGTATGGAGGGAATAGTTGCGTAGGACTTGAAGGCCATCCCTCTGACTCAAAGGAAGCTACAGCTATAAAGATAGCATTCATTAACTGTTCCTAAATGAACTGTGATTGAATCCAAACATCATCCTGAAATACATACCTTGGTAGGCTCAATTCATTTATGACAGTGTTAGAGTGTTAGAGCTTCATCTTCTGAAGCCTCCAGGTCATTCTTTTCATATAATTTGGCTACTTCCCAGAATATGGCTCATTCTTTGTTCTTGTCAATCATTTTGGAGTTAACATATGCAATATGGTGTCCCTGGAGCCTGCTGTGCTACAGATGCCTCCTTTAATATCCACAGAATTAAAGATAGATACCATGGTACAGCAGTTAAAATGTAGACTAGAAGACTGGTCCATGTCGACCCTCTGGATGACTTTGAGCTAGTTGCTAACTCTTTGCCCAAATTGCTTTTCGGTTCATGTCCCATGAGCAAGATGTGGAGGACATGCAGGCATGAGACTGACCTGGTTGCCTTCCAAACTGTGTAATGAGTCAGAATAGAAAGTGGTGAGGAAAAATAAAGGACCAAAGCAGTCTTCTGAACCTTTCACCCCTCCTCCCCTTGGTGGCTACCAATAAGTAGTGGTAAGAACATTTTAGGCTCTTGGTTGGACAATGAAACCTATTGGATTGTTCTTTCTTCATCTCTTCTGCTTCTGCCTTGATAGGGAAAATTTTAAAATCATATTGTGTTGAAAATCTTGCAGCTTTCCAGACAAAAGAAGACATAATTTTTCCCTTTCTGACCAAAAATAAAAAATAAAAAATGTGATGTGGATAAATTCTGAATGTGTAGAAACTCTGCAGGAGGATGCAAGAGAAGTCAGCATTTTCAATGGAGGAGAAACAGTGCTGCTTAGGAGAACACCTGAATGGTTTATTTGCAAGAAATCATCTGCCAACACTGTGATTCAGAGCACAAACAGAAAACAATGGAAATTGAGAAATGCTTCACATCTACTTCTCCAGCTCTGAAAAAGAAAGCAGTGTGTTTCCCACCTATCACTTCTGACTTGATCCACCAACAGTAGTAGATTTCTATAGTTCCCAGTTCTGTGTCGCAATAACTGTGGCCACGTTTAATGTATAATATTGATATGGGTAATACAGTTCTTTATCAGCCTGATTATTTATGCAGTACCTGAACATGAACAAAGTGAAGATTACAGTATTATGAAGTACTGTATATAGGCTAGTTTACAATTATAACTAAGCATTAGATACAGAATCTGTAGGGCTCGCATGTCTCACTCCTGGACCAGAAAAGAAATGGGGTTTTTTTTGCTGTCATTTCAACTAACTGTGATTCCTTATTGACTCTGAACCTACGCAAACTGGTTAATATTACTTTGGCTTTGTAAAACAAAACAAATCCTTGGCTTGTGAGTGAGGTTTGTTTTACTAAATCATAGTTAATAATTAAATTAAAATTGGTGACTGTAATCTGAAATAGAAATTAAGGCTTCCAGCTTTCTCACTATGCTATACTTGAGAAATATAGGAATATGTTAAATATTTTAATATTTAAATATGGATTCCATTCTTACTGCAGTTTTTTTCTAGCAACCTGAGTTGCTAGAATTGTGGAGACACACTACATTTTTTTATGGTAAAGCGTTTTGGGTTTTTTTTGGTTCAAGCTCCACTTTTGATGATTTCATGGAAGTGCGAATGCAACTTTCTCAGGCAAAATGGAAATCGTTTCCATTGTCTTCTTCCCAGGTATTTTTTTTAACCTCCCACTCTTGTCTACAATGTTAGGATGTCATGGTTGCCTCCTTCCTAAATACTAATGGCTTCTGATCCTGGTTAATTTTTCAAGATCTGTCAAGTACATCTACATTTCAAGATTTGTTTGCCAAAACTGTTGTACAGCTTTGATTATGACATGTCTAATAAAGTCCTGGCTTTGAAATGTATACAAACAGTAGACAATAAACTCTGTTATGAGAATTGTTGCTCTTCTTTGTGTCAATAACAGGTTTTCATAAGGGTAGGGAAAATGAATAGTATTTCTTGTCTTGAAGCTGAAATTACACACTGCAAAACAGGCATAGCTTGGAGCATTCAGCTAGCCCCTTCAAGCAGGAAAAAAAGCTTTAATAAAGTATGGTATGAAATGCCACTTTAATTGAGGACAATTGGAACAGAGCAAAAAGTGTTATATAATTCTTTACTTCTGTGTGTTTTCCCCCCTTAAAAATGCCTCCTCTATGAATCTGTACTTCACTTTTTAAACAAATATATGGCAGTCTATGTTGGGTACCCAAAACCTATTTGAATATTTGAAGAGTTGATTGTATGTTGCTGGAATAGCCAACCTAGCACCCCTAGAAACATCTTCATCTGCTCAATATACATGTTCTAAAAATCTGAATTTGGCATGCTTCAAAACAAACATTCAAAAGTTGCAGCAATACTTTGGACCACACAAAAGTCCGATTAAAATGGCAGGCAGCATCAAGGAAGGGAAGTTTATGAGAAATCACAGCATTATAAGAAGTTTTTTTGGTGACTAGAAAAGTCATCTGTGGCAGTCATTTTGTGAATATGAACTACAGAACTCTCTCAAATCTCCAGTTTAAGAAGGTTGTATCTCCCTGGTGAATAGGCAGAACCAACAGCCCCCAATGTCCACCTCTTAGTGGTTTGGGGGAAGTATCATATTTCAAGGGACCGAGTAAGAAGTGTTTCATTTTCACCTCATCAGTGTAATCCAATTACGAAGACTTATAAGTCGATTGCTCCCTCCGAGGCTGTGTTCACACTTCAACGAAACATGTGGTAAAGCCACTCTAGCTTAAGTCACAAAGCGTAAAAGACTTCACTAATAGAACTCATGTCATCTCAGACCATCAGGGAGAAGCTAACTATAACAAAAGCACCATAAACTGTGAAATGAAAACTATTCCATTCCCTCTGATAAGAAGCAGCAGTCATTGAACCTATTACTGGATGAATCTGAACTGATGAATCTGAATTGCTTTCCTTCAAACTGCTCCCCCCCCAAAAAAAAAAAGAAAAAGAAAAAGAAAAAGATCAGCAGCATTGAATGACTCTCTTTTTGAATCTGGAAAATTATATAATGGTTTCTTGGATTTGGATAATAAATCCTTGACTCACAAATGTTTTCTTGATTATTTAATGAATTATTTTCTTCTGGAATGCAAGGCCACATAGATGAGAAGAAGGCAGGATTTTTTAAAAACCCAAAATACTAGGAAGTCTGGATTGAGCAAAACAATAGATATTGCCTTAAAGCAGTGGTGGGATTCAATTTTTTTTACTACTGGTTCTGTGGGGGTGGCTTGATGGACATGGCAGGGGAAGGGTACTGTAAATCTCCAGTCAAAGATGGTATTTGCCGGTTCTCTGAACAACTCAAAATTTCTGCTACTGGTTCTCCAGAACTGATCAGAACCTGCTGAATACCACCTCTGCCTTAAAGTCAGTTCTAAGAAGATGTTATCCCTTATTAAATTTCCGTTATCCTAAGCATATAAGTAAAACATGAAAATAAGATTTAGGTATGAATAGGAAGTATAAGGAAGTATTTCCCACAATTTAACCAAATTATTTTTTTCATTTAGAATGGAAAAAAATGGTTATAAATAGGCACTTAAACAATTATTCTTGAGCACTGTATAGTTGTGCCCATTGCAGGTTTCTAACTTTGCTTCCTAAACATCTCTTGCGTTTGACTTTCCTGAGTGCAAAATCCATTGATGAATATATCTAAAAAGTAATCAGCTTTCAATATTTCAGACTTAGCTCACTGCAAACTGCACATAATCCAGACAGAGATTACTGCATGACATGTTATTACTATAGTT
The DNA here is from genome assembly GCA_004320025.1 of Laticauda laticaudata. Lineage (NCBI taxonomy): Eukaryota > Metazoa > Chordata > Lepidosauria > Squamata > Elapidae > Laticauda > Laticauda laticaudata. The sequence continues at coordinate 14,125 of BHFT01035905.1, read as the reverse complement.
AGAAACTTGCATTAAGATACACGTACACCCATACCCACTGTAACACCTTTGCCAGTGGACTAGGTTTTCCCCCTTCGGCAAGCATTAGGCATAATATAATATATGCTCATTTTTCATTTCTTCAAATAATTCCCTTGTCGATATCTATTATTTGTTATGATTGCATCCCAACCAGTTCATTCTGATTTCAGAATCCATGGGAAATCAAAGAGGCTAAGGTCAGGTATGATTTATCCTTATGTATCCTCTATCTATACTTCATTGCCATGCCTTCATAGTTAGGAAGGAATCTGGCAAAACTCTAGTAAGACTTAGTGATTATTAGCACTAAATAGAATTTGAAGAGAAAAGCAAATCTTCCTTCTAAGTTTTGGAGTTTGAATGTAAACACTCACTTTGAAATTTATGCCTCTTTACACAGGGGTGGGATTCAAATTTTGTAACAACCAGTTATGTGGGCATGGCTAGGTGGGTGTGGCCATGTGACTAGGTGGGTGTGGCTCTCCCTTTTTTTGGCACCAGTGCTACGCACCCCTTCATTTTTTGCCTTCCTGGGCCTCAGGGAAGCCTCCTGGGTGAAGCAGTAAGTGAAGGGAATCCCGGCACAGCTGATCATAGGAAGAGCTGATTGTCAGGAGGGGAAAAAATACCTTAAAGAGTGAAGGGGAAGAACGCAGTCAGCAATGTCGGGCATGCAAGCAATATTGCACATATACGATAAGGACTGACTGGGCAGAAAGGGGCAGGGCCAGTCAAGGGCATGATTTGCCGGTTCTCCGAACTGCAGAATCATAACAACCAGTTCTATAGAACCTGTCCAAACTGGTAGAATCCCACCCCTGTCTTTACAACTTTATGTAAAAAAAGATTGTATTTTTGCTGTTTCTGCATGTTAACTTTTACCTTAATTGTCTTGCCCTTAGTATTTTCCCAGATGTTATCTGGGTTTATAGCATGTGAATTGTCATCCTATCAAATTATTGTTAAAGCCACATTTTTGCCAAAGTACAGGGCTGACCATTCTGTGTCACTTCTTTCTCTGCTCAGTTAACTGAACATTGTTAAGCTAGTGAATTTTTCAAAATGCAGTGAGCCAGATTGCTTTGATGCTACAGTATTAGCAGACCATCATCAATGCTTAATGATACAAATTAATCCAAGTTCTTCAAAATTCTAGAATTATGTATTGCAACTCAGAATTCTGACACAGGGAGATATTCTGTGAACAGTTACATTATTCTTGAGCAGGAAGTTGGACTAGAAAACCCCCAAAGTCGCTTTCAACTTTGTTATTCTATTATTAACAGCCTTACTGTGTCATACTCACCACACAGGGACTTGTCTTATGCTGAATATGTGTATACACTATGCTCAGTCACAAACTATCAATCACACTGTAGTTTAGTATGTTATGTAAATCCAGTCTTCATGGCCAGTTTACGATTCTATTTATTCTGATAAATTGACTTAATTGAATAATCATGGCTAAGATAACTTTGGCTCAGTGAGCATTGAGGACACAATCACTGCATGTAATTGAATCCACCATCCACTGATATGGTGTCATTTTGATAATTTTGATCAAGGATGTTGGTGAATTGTGATCCAAAAATCTTGAACAGTCATACAATGTAATTTTGATTAAAGCCAAAGTGCTGTTCAGATAGTTCACTTGCATCTGAACCAATACTGTCATTATTTCCCTCACCCAATTTTGACAATTCATATTTGGAGAAGGATGAACCCTGGGAAGTGCTATAGAAGATAATGAACTTGCAGATCTTGGCCCCAATACAGGGTATAGAGAAGATACAATTCATTCAATCATGAGGCTCATGTTTTCAGGTTTTACTCCTGATTCTTTGATACAATGTTGAAGACTATGGAAGTGTCAAAAGTAAAAAAGCACAGGGTCAAGTTGCAGATAAAATCACCATAGAGATTGGACACCAGCTAAGTCAGGGACGAAGCCCTCCGAATAATAGTATAAAATTATTCTTAACATAACTACTTCAGGGCTACAGCTGTGATTTGTTTGAGATCAGCTTTCTTGTTCCTGCTCACATGATGCTCTTCCTGGTTTTCTGCCTTTGTTTGTTTTTCCTTGGCAGCCTTCTGAGCAAGCCATAATTCCTTGCTTTGCTTTAATCTGATTGCTTCTCAACTATCCTTGTTATTGATTACAGATAAATACTGTAGATTCTGAACTTCATGACTTTGCTTTTACTTCTTCTCTGCCAAGCGTTTTGAATAGCTAAGTAGGCCACTTGAAAGAGTTGGCATATGGATTCCTGACCCAGGCAGTGAATTGGACTAGAAGAAATGTCCCTGACAACCCTAATATTCTTTGACTTTATATCAGGACAAACTCTGCAATAATTCATTCATAGAATGAAGTTAAGATCAGAATTGCTCATCACCTATGTGATCATCAATATAATGAAATATTTAGGTATTCACATGGACTTGATGTGTGTAAAATAAAAGTGTATAATAGAGGGACTGGAATTATATGCATGAATCATACCCCTATCTCACCCCTATCTCACAAACACTGGTCATTCCATTATGCAAAATGTGAGCAATGCAGGACAAAAGAATTGAGAGGTCTACTTTATTATTGTAACAACCACTTATTATTTCTACAAAAGAATATCACTAGTTCAGATGAAAGCAATGAAGTATCAGGAACTCTCCAATGGCTTCTGCTATTAACATAAATGAAAATATTAACCTCAAGAATGGAGATGGGGCCACTAAGAATTCACTCTCAGTGTTGGGAACTCAAAGCTTTTAGACAACACTATGTAAAAATAATTCAATAAGATTCATGTTATCAATCACATTGATGGCTATGTTCCCTTGCATGAAAAACAATTATAATTACATTGTAACCTATCAAATAAAAGGATACTTTGCACAAATCTATTAAAGCCCCTGTCACACTGTACCAACAGATGGAAAGAGGATGTAAAACGGAGAAAAACACTTGCCATCCGTTGGTTAACGTGATGCTTCCGTTCTGTACTCACTGCCTCTGTTTTGCTTCCTCTCTATCCGTCCAGCATCCGTTTATTGACGTTTCATCCGCTCAGAAAAATTTTGAACTGCTCAAACTTTTGAGCGGAAAATATATCCAATGCGTCCGTTCTGCATCCGCTAGGCATCCGCTAGGCAATCCGTTCTGCATCCTGTTCTGCATCCGCTATATCCGCTAGGCATCCGCTGTGCATCCACGCAACTCCATCCACTCAGCGGTAAACGGACGCAGGGAGGAAGCGGAACGGACACGGAAAGGATACAGAACAGATGCCTAGCGGATGCAGAACAGAAACAAAGCATTTAAAACGGAAAAAACGTTCGCAGAGGGGACCTATCTCGGATATTAAGGATGTCTAGAGGATGCCTAGAGGATGCAAAGGGAAAACCTAGGGGAAAACCTATACTGCCTATAAAAAGGGGGAGGAACTCACCTGGATCTCACTTTCAGACCAAGCAGCCCAGCTGTGCAGACCTCTGCAGCCTTCATCTGACTCTTCCTCTTCCACAGCATCCAGTCATGTCCACACATGGATCGTAACAAAGTCCTTTGGCAGCCACCATCCTTCTGCAACAGTGCGAAGCCATCTACAGGCTTCTGTGAACTTTACTACGAAAAGAAAAGGAGGCGGCCAAGAAGCGTCTGGGTCCCGAAGATGGATTGCCAGAAGAGCAGAGGAAGGACTGTACAACAAGCTGATGGTGGAGCTCAGGAACGAAGTCATTTGGGCATATCCAGAACTTCATGAAGGATGCCTCCAGCCATGTTTTGACGAAGTTGTGTAGCGGCTGACACCACCAGGTTGACCAAGGCAAACACCAACTTCCGGCCCAGCCTGGACCCTGGGCTCAAGGTGGCAACTGACTCTGTGCCACCTGGCCTCAGGGACACCTACAGGAGCATGCAGTACAGCTGGAGGGTGCCACACAAACACCATCAGCATTGTGGTCAAAAAGTGGTGCAGGCATCATCCGAAGAATACATGGAGGAGCTCCTCCAGTGCCCCTCCACTGAAGAAGGATGGAAGAAAGTTGCAGAGCAGTGGTATCAGAGGTGAACTTCCGCCCACACCATTGGAGCCATAGGTGGCAAGCATGTGGCCTGCAAAGCGCCAGCCAAGTCAGGGTCCACTTATTTCAATACAAGGACTTCTTCACATCATCCCTCTTCGCCATGGTCGATGCTGACTAACAAGTTCATGTACATCGATGCTTCAAGGCAACGGCTCATCTTCAGATGCCCCAGATATACAACGCCACTCACCTCAAGGAGGGACTGGAACGCAACCTCATCATGGGCTTCCCAGATCCAGAACCCCCTGCCCAACGACACGCAAGATGTGCCTACTTCATCGTGGGGGATGACGCCTTCTCCCTCACAACCTATCTCATGAAGCCCTAACCTCCAAATGCCTCACCCGTGAAAGAGAGGAATCTTCAACTACAGGCTGTCCAGGGAAAGGCGGGTGTGGACGAATACCTTTGGCATCCTGGCCAACAGGTTCAGGTACTTCTCACCACATGCAGCATCGTCCAGAGACCGTGAGGAGGATCGTGGACAGCTTGCTGCATCCTGCACAATCTCTCTGTGCACCCGCACGCCAGTGTTTGCAGAACAGGCTCGTGGACCTCCAACAAGGCAGGGGCCATGGAGCCTGGGGAATGGAGGCAAGGGCGAAACTTGATAGACACTGAGGATGTGCAAGGCCCCAACAGAGCCTCACGTGAAGGGAAGAAAGCAGCGCAACCGTCCTGAGACACTGGTGCAACTCCCCAGCTGGAGCAGTGGAGTGGCAAGACAGGATGATAGATGGTTTAATGGATGCTTCCTTTTTGAGCCTGTTCGCATAACACTGATGAGATTGCTGCATGTAATGTTGAGTGGCCCTACATGGAACGAGGGCATTAATAAAGAGTTGTGTTTATGTTGACATGTGTCGGATGATTGATTACATTATTATTGATAATAAAGGGCCATAGGTGTGGCACCTGGGAGGTGGACCATACACGTCCCACTATGCTTGCACTGGAGGTTTAATCTATCCGCAGCTATTACCCATCCCAAAGGTATCGCCTGCCCATCCACTGCTATCCTTACCCATCCCACAAGCTATTACACATTCCACAGGTAACCCTGCCCATCCACTGCTATCTTAACCCATCTCAACGCCTGCAAAGGCTTAAACCATTTCTAAAAGTTTCCCCAAGACTTTATTAAAAAGAAAAAGAATGAAGCGAGTGTGTGAAATCAAAGATAGACTTTATTAACAAGAAGCTTATAAAAGAAAAAATGAATCTCTGGCACTCCTCTTGGTCGTTCAGTCTCAGGGTGTGAAGGGTCCAGGTGCTGTGGAGGTGGCTGGTGCTGGAGGTGCTTGTCTGATCCCGCCGCATCATCAGCTCCTCCAGAAGCAGAAGCAGCAGAAGCTCCAGCCCCAGAAGAGCGAGCCCGTGCTACAGAAGCCCCAGCAGAACCAGAGTGAGGGCCAGGGGTGGATGGTGGCCCTGTCCCTCTTGCTAGGGCTGGCAGCAGATGGCTGAGGCTTTCTGTCTTCCGCCATGGTTGTGGGTTGCTGGGCTGGCAGGGAGGCTGGCAAGACCAAGGCTGGCAGGAGCTGCAGGCAGGCGGGCACCAGGCTGGGCAGGAAGGCTGGCACCAAGGCTGGCATGGAAGGCATGCACCAAGGCTGGCAGGAAGGCAGGCACCAGGCTGGCAGGCAGGCATGACCAAGGCTGGCAGGCAGGCAGGCCCAAGGCTGGCAAGGCAGACTGGCTGGCAGCAAGGCTGGCAGGCAGGCAGACAGCAAAGGCTGCCAGGGAGGCTGGCAGCAAGGCTGGCAGGCAGGCAGACAGCAGGCTGGCAGCAAGGCTGGCAGCAAGGCTGGCAGCAAGGCTTGCAGCAAGGCTTGCAGGCAGGCATGCAGGCCAGGGCAGGCAAGGCTGTCAATCCGTCCGGCAGCAGGTCTTCCTCTGAATGGTGACCTGCTCCGAGCTCGCTTCCCTTATATCTTGGGGCTTATGCAATGCATCCTCCTGCAATGCGCAATTAACGCTGGCATCCGTTTAGGCTTCCGCTGTGCATCTGCTAGGCTTCCGCTCTGCAATCCGCTTTCTCCGCGTGCATCTTCGCCTGTGCATCCGTGGTATTCGTTCGCGTCCACTTTTGCTGAGCCCCCCCGGGAAGCCCTGTGGATGTGCCATCCGCTCTCCATCCGCCTTCATCGCGCTGGGCTTCCATTCCGCTCACCGCTTCTCCCGTCGCTTGCATCCCTCCCCCCCGTACCGTTCCTTTTCTGTGTTATCACGCTCTGTTTATTGCAAATTTTTGCCCCCTTTTGAGAGAGCGGATAACAACGGATGGAACATTTTTCTCATCCGCTGTGTACTTTTTACAAACGTTTTGCATCCGTTGGGCAGTGTGACAGGGCCTTAAGATAGCTGATAAGCACACCCCTCTTTAACCTTTTTCATTCTGTCTCTGGTACCAAATCTATCAATAAACCAATTTGTGTTTCAATTGTAATTGTGCCCTAGTTTGTGATTCAAATGTACCCCAAGAAAATTATCCTTCAGCAATCTACAGCTCCAGGGTTGCATATCACTTTCAATAAAAACAAATACACCTACCCACTTACACACAGGGGAAAAATAGAATTTTTGGTCCTTGCCTTTTGCATGATGAATTTCCAACCACTTCTGTTTTCCTCATTATAGCTATTCACCCTGCCAACCCATTATATGTATCTCATATAATTTATCTATCTCTGTTTTCTATAACGAAGTAATCTGTAAAATAGATTTGGGGTGCAAATGTACCATTGGTATACAGAGGTTCAAGGCAGACTCACACAAGGGATGATTCCAGATCTATATCTATTAAATAATTGCATGTACAGCTGAATTGTCTTGGATTTTAGAAGTTCAAAATGTAGTTTATGCATTTGTAATTGATGGCTTCTTTATCCAAGCATCCCCTACAAGGTGCAAAGTGGGATGATTGATTATGATAAGATTTGTTTAAAAGGAATACGTTTCTTAGTCTTTATAACAATTGGATTCATAGTCATTCCTGTTACTTTATTTGATAAATGTGTTGTATTTTCCATAATGATTTCCGCATTTCTTTTAGTTGTCCATATGTTCAATGTGTTCCACAACTTAAATGTATTTTGTTCTCCTCATCTGTAATTATTCCATTTAAAAAAGAACTCTGACTCATGGTATGCATTCTAGAAAACTGCCAAACATTCTGGAGAGATTACATCCCCTTAATTTTCCCTTCCAGTTTCCTTTATTAAATCAATTGGTTTTTTTTAATTTAAGAGTTGATAAATTAAAGTAAAGTAATATAGAGAACTCAAGTTCACATAGGGGCAATTCATAATTCCATCAAAGCTAAATCAACCATGAACAAGAGGGACAAGTGATATCACACATCACAACATTAGTGCATGGTTATGTAATTTGCAATGCACAGTTTGCAATTAATTTCACATAATCATATCATTTGTGAAATGATATCATAGTATAGATGTTCTCTTTCTGAAAATTTTTATTGGATGCCTGTGAAATTGTTTTGCTGTTTCAAAGTTAGTATGCTGATTGGTCTAACTTTAATACTAAATCTAGATGTAGAAATATCAATGATGATTTTATTTATCATTTAATACATCCTCACATATTCTCTCCCTGTGTCAATAGGACCAACAAGAAATTATCTATATAGCCTATTCCAGGGGTCTTCAAAGTTGACAGTTTTAAGACTTGTGGACTTCAACTTCCAGAATTCCTCCTCCAGTCATGTTAGCTCAGGAATTCTAGGAGTTGAAGTCCACAANCCTCCAGTCATGTTAGCTCAGGAATTCTAGGAGTTGAAGTCCACAAGTCTTAAACTTGCCAAGTTTGAAGACCCTTGGTTTATACATTTGTAACATAAGTAGTCATTACTATTTTGGTGCACAAAGTCATATATCCCTCATTTGTGGTAGGGGGATAGGGAATCAATTCTAATATAATTACAATTCAAACCACTAGAATAGCTTTACAAAGGTGATTTTAGACTGGAAAGAGATTGAGAGTGTTGTTGGTAATTAAACAAAGGATTTTTTGTTAGCCTCCTTAACATTAAATGAAGAAAGCAAATAATATTAGGTCTGCTATTACTGCAGTCACTCAGAAATATTCTTTAACAGAGGTGAAAATAACTATTCATTCTAGTCTTATTTGTTGTATTCCTAGCCAACGGTATATATATTTACTAATGGCAGGCAAAGGCTGTTGTAGCATGTAATAGTGAATATATGGCTTACTACAATTCATTTTATTTCGTATATTCACCAGATGAAAAAAATCTTGAGTTTTTAATTCAAAAGCTACTAGAAGAGGTTTATGAAGTAAAAAGTATCATAACTTTGCTTAAGCAGGAGGCCGTATGCAATTTGAGACAAATGGCTGTCCAATCTCTTCTTAAAAACCTCCAGTGGTGAAGCCACAACTTCTGAAGGCAAGCTGTTCCGCTGATTAATTGTTCTCACTGTTAGGAAGTTTCTCCCTAATTCCAGGTTGCTTCTCTCCTTGATTAATTTCCATCCATTGTTTTTTGGTTCCATCCATTGTTTTCTGGTGTTTAGGATAATAAGTTGACCCCCTCTTCTTTGTGGCAACCCCTCAAATACTGGTTTACTGCTGTCATGTCACTCCTAGTCCTTCTTTTCTCCAGACAAGCCATATGTCAACTCCATACCCAGTTCCTGCAACCATTCTTCAACCATTCTTCCTCCTTCTCAACTAAAGTAACTGGCCTGAAATATCCTGTTCTATACATTTCTTTTGCTAATGCCTATCCTCACTATTATTCTGCTGCCTTTCCATACTTATTTTTCTTTTGTTATATTAGATATTTTTCTGAAAATCTCACCACATAATCAGATTTAGATAACCAAAACCACAAAATGAGTTTATCTGTGGCTTAATGTGGTGTGAATTTAGCAGTTTTGGTTTATTGAATAAACCATGTTTAAAAAACGATCGCTTAGAATTAATGCTCTCTGAACCTTTTCAGATAATAATATATTTTCTGCTCAAAAAGGACACCAAGGGTGAATCAGATGAGAGACAATTATGATCAAACGTATTGCTTAAGGCCCTGTCCCACTGCACTTACGGATACAAAGAGGATGTAAAACGTTAAAAAAAGCTTGCCATCCATTCTGGAAAACGCGATGCATCCGTTTGTGCTGTACGCACTGCATAACGTGTTTCATACGCTCTATTGTCCGAGGGCATCCATCCACTGTGATTTCATCCATGCGAAGAAGTTTATGAGCATGCCGAGGAATAACTTAGCTTGACGTGACTACGGAATATTTCCGCCACGTACGAATGTCCATCCGTGACCATATACGGGGCAAACCAAACATTCTATGTCTGTTATCGATCTGTTAAACGTACCACTGTACTATCCCTCTGTCATTCCCTCCTGCGAACCTCTCATCACCCTCAACTGGCAGGACATCAATGCCACGGCCTGACAGAGCTCCGAGACGCGGGGCTATGAAGATGAAAGGCGTGCACAGTCAATGTCTAACCTTAAAGCGATTAGCGTCGCCACGCCGGACAATAGATTAAGGAATGTAAGCGTGATTGTTCCATCTCGTCTAAGATAAGGAACATTAAAAATGACAAAATTTTTGTATCTGCGATCGCTTATCTCGCGGATATATTTTAGATGTTCGTGCAGTACTGTCTAGAGTTCTTGCTAGAAGGACACCTAGCGGGACAACCAAAATGTCCTATGAAAACAGGCGGGGAAAAAATCCATACTTGGATCTCACAGTATGAGTCCCAGCAAGCCTATGGTGCTTCAGACCCTCTTTCCAGCCCTTAGGTCTTGGTTCTCTCGCACAATCATGTCAATTCGTTCGCTCCACCATGGATCATGAATCCACACTCCGATTCATGATACGCTGAATGTTCATTCAATCACCAGAAAACCAACAACACTCGACTGTCCGCTGTTTCACGCTCTTTATACGCGAGAAGGGAGAGGAGACCGTTCCAAAGAGCTTGTATGAGGCTCCAAGGATGGATCGTGAGAATGAATGCAAGTTCGGAACTGCTACGGACCAGTTTAATGATGGATGAGCTGAGGACAAATGAAGACCCTCGTGCCATTCCATCCCACTTCATTGATGGATGCCACAGGCCATGTTTTGACGAACTTGTAGTAGCGTCTGAGCACCCTAGGTTGACCAACGCCTGAGCACCCAACCTTCCATCCCAAACCTGGACGCCGGACTGAAAGTGGCAGCTGACTCCTGCCACCACCTGGCTCTCTGGAACCACATACACGTACAGAAACATGCAGTATGCAGTGGGCAGGTGCCCACAAACAGCATCAGCCAAGTGGTCAGAAAGAAGATGTCCAGCGCCAATGTTATTCGAAGACATACGTGGAGGAGTCCTTCAAGTGCCCCCACCACTGAAGGAAGGCTGGAGGAAGAAGTTGCAGAAGAGTCCGTACTCAGAGGTGGGAACTTCCTCACCCCGTTGGAGCCATATAGATGACGTAGGAATAGCACGTGGCACTGCAAAGGCGTCCACCCAACTCCAGGGGTCCAGATTATATTTCAACCGACAAAGGGACTTCTTCCCAGTATATCATCCTCTTTGTCATGGTTGATGCGACTACAAGTTCATCTTACATCCGATGCCTTCAGGCAACGGTCATGCTTCAGCACTGCCAAGGTATCAACGCAGTGACTCAAGGATGGGTTGGAATGCGAACTCATCATCAGGTGTGTCATTCCAGATTCCAGACCCCTATCCAATTGACAACACAAGATGTTGCCCTACGTTCAATCATTGGTCGCATGACGACCTTCTCCCTCAGAACCTACCTCATGAACAGTCCGTTACAGCCGAGTTCAGATGACCTCACACCGTGACAGAGAGAATGCTTTCGAACTACAGGGCTGTCCAAGGGCACAGACGGCTCAGTGCGCACGTGTGGCACCACCTTTTGGCTATCCTGGCCAACAGCGTTCCCAGATACTTCGCTCAGCCACCATGCAGTCATGAGTCCAACTGTATGCAGAGCTGTGAAGCGCATCGTGAGAAGCTCCGTCGATCCATATCATATCTCATTCAGCGCGCTACCTGCTCTTAACCCAGTTTGGCCAGAACAAGCATGGTGGGACCGTCAATCAAGGGAATGGAGAGACATGGACGCCTGCTGAATGGTATGGCAAGGCAATGAAACCCCTGAATAGACGCACTGTGGATCGTACAACGGTCTCCAACAGAGCTTCACGTGAAGGAAAAGACAGCAGCGCAACCATCCTGAGACACTGCATGCAACTCCTCGCACGCTGGCAGCAGTTACGAGATGGCAAGACCAAGGAGTGATAGCGCATGATTAATGGGATGGCTTCCTTGCAGCCTGTCCGAAAACCACTGATGAGACTGTGCCATGTATGTGAGCCATTTAAATAAAGAGCTTTGTTTATTTTTAAAATGTTCTGATCAATGAATAAATTGTTTATCTGATAATAAAAGGTCCATATGTGTGGCATGCTGGCGTCGGGTGACCATCACAGTCCCACTAAGGTTGCACTGAAGGATTTATCTCGTATCCCACAACTATCCTCTATCTATCCACAAGCATGTGCAAAAGCGTCTTACACCGACCGAAGCACTTTATTAAGTAAGAAAAAATGAACCAAGGTCTTAGAAAAGGATAACCTTATTAAGCTTTCTTAGGCTGAAACTTTTTTATGACTTTATTAAATAAGCCAAAATGAACCAAGTAAAGTACTCTAAGCAAAATCATAAACTCTAACAAATGTGACAGCTCAGTCTCTGACCTATTCTCACTACTCTGAGGCATGTCCATGGTCTTCAAGACTGCTTAAGCGGCAGGGACTCGTGGATGGGATGGGCTAAGCTTGAGGTGCTTGGTCTGAGAAGGTGCCATGGGCCGTGCTTGGTCCTCCAGTCGCGCACTAACACCCTAGGTACACCGGGGATGGATGTGCTTCAGGAAAGCTGTCGAAAGCTGACTCAGTCCCGTTGAGGTGTGAGAGGCCTCTTTTCAAGCTGACTGGGATGTGAGGCCCAAGACTGATTAACAGATTGATCCGGTTCGATGGTGGTGTGTGGAAGGGAACGGAAAGGAGTGTATTTGGCCTGTCTGGTCCGCACGCTTGGCTGTAGACTGACGGATCTGTGGCATCCCGAGAAACCTGGGCCGCTGGACTGGGCAAGTTCTCTTTCCCTGCTTGGGGAGTCCTGGTTAGTGGATAGCCTTGGTAGGTGAGGCGGGCCTGTTGAAGAAGCCGTGGACAGGGCTGTGACATTGGCCTGACGGGATGGAGAGCAGACCATGGACTGCGCAAGGGAGAAGCCAGCTTCAAGCTGGTGGCCTTGAGGTGCTGCGAAGTGCGCTGTGATCTTTCTCCGTTCATCACCTGGTACCATGGACCTCAGGCCAGTCCCTCAGGGTTGCATCACGTAGCGTGATTAAATGGTCTGGCGCCCGCAGGATCCTTACTGTCCAAGTGGACAGCTATATATGATATTCTGTGCGTCTTTCATTGTGTCCTATCTCCAACATCCATACTACTGTAGGTCTGGCCCTCTCTAGTCTGCTCTCTCTGGCCTGTCATCTCTTGGTGAGCATTTATGCAACAGCATGGATGTTGCGCGTTTTGTGGTGTGGGTTGTGCTCTATAACTGTTCTTGGCCGCTTCTTCCTCCATTTGTGACAGGGGATCCTCCAATGTCCGCATGGGGAGTGCACGCTGTCAGGGGTCCTCTCATGTGGGCTCTATTTCTGAAACACCTGCGCTGACGAGGCTCTCTGGCCCTGCTGGCAAGGGGAACTGGCATGTCTTGTGGGGCCTGTCTGAGTGAGATAGGGTAGCCTCATATGGGGCTGGCTTCCTCGGTGGTCGGATCTTCACCCTCCAGGGAAAAACTGCTACTTGGCCATGAAGACATTCTCCCGGTCAAGTGAGCCTTCGTACAAGCGACGCGCCCAAAGCGCTGCACCGGCATTTTCTTAGAGGGATAGACTTGCACGGCGCGATCGACATTACCAGGGAAGAACAATCGCGAGAGAATATCGCAGCACGTGTCGCATGTGCTGTCCACCCATCCCAGGAGTACTTTCTGCCAGTGTACCCAGGCTCTCGCCTTGTCTCTCCAAGCTTGTCCTTGCACCTCTGCATTCTTGGTTGGTCCGAGCGATAGAGTCGTGGCCACTTTCTCCGACTCGTGTCTCGTACTCCCTCAGCCAGATCTCCAGCACCTCATGCGCCATGGTCTCTCATGAAACAGTGTCACTGTCGTTTCCTCTCATCCCTTCTCCTCCCCTTGCCTCATTCCTCCCTCTGGCAGGGGCTTCAGGGGCTTGAGCAGCAGGGCCTTCAGCAGCAGGGCTTTGAGGGCCTTGGGTCAAACCCAAGATGAATATATAGTCGAGGAAAAAAATTATTAATTACTTATTGATTAGCCCTTAGATTAAATCAAAGTGCGAAGTTCCAGAAACAAATAATTACTAAAAATTGATAAAAGCAATTTAAAATGGAATTGGAGTAAAATACAATTTAAAATGAAATTTGAATGTAGTTCAGTCTAAAATGAAATTGGTATAGAAAACAATAATTTGAGATATAGATAAAATATGATAAAATTATATTTCAGTGAAACCTCTGCAATCTACCCCAATTAGTCACACATATACAGATCTCAACTGAACCATTTTGCTTAAGTACTGTGCTGTGTTAATTGTTATTTTCATATTCTGGCCACACATAAGGTAAGTTGTTTTGATATGGCGATTGCAGTGGGTCATTCATTTGATATATAACAGGGCTCACCAACCTTTTGGATCTCAGGGACCACCAAACTCATATTTTTAAATCCCGAGGACCACTAATACAATTTTTTTAAAGCTAATATATTTAATATAATTTTTTATGATGAATATAAATTTTATACAATACAGAAGCCTATTCTGATTGGCTGGGAGTTTTGGTCTGTGTTCACTGGACTTGGAGTTTGATTGATTGGTGTTTCTGGTTTC
>BHFT01035900.1:0-12147 GCA_004320025.1 Laticauda laticaudata | reverse complement strand
CTTCCACCTCACAAGTGTAAATACTTTTAAATACTTTTTTAAGAAAAAAACGTGGTAATGGTTAGAATTATGCAAAGGCTGGTGGATTTCAAGACTTTCAGCATCTGAAGGGCTGTAATGAATTAAATGGAACCTGCTTGTTTTCTACTATTCCAGATGGCAAGGTTAGAGCCAAATGGATGGAAGTGTCAACCAGGCAGATTTCAACTAAACATTAAGCTAAACTCCTGAGTGATAATTGATATTCAAAATAAGAATGGGCTGCCTCAGGAAATGGTAGCCTCTCTTTTGCTGAAGGTATTTAAGCAGAGGATAGACAGGCATCTGCCAAACATGCTGTAAGTGCAAGACTAATGAACTGAGCAGGTGATCTAGATGACCTTCAAATACTGGTTCAATGTTAAAACAGCACCATTCAAGTGAAATATTAGCATTTGTGGAACATACGGATTTCTAGAGTGTGTGTTTTCAATTGTTAAATTTCAAAAGTTAATTAAGAGAATCCTTCTGTTACACAAAGAGGTTACTATGCAACTGTTATTTCATCAAGAGATTTCCTTCATAAACCTGGGTTTCTCTGAAGTTATGGCATCTTTTTACAAATATGCCACAGATAATGTTTGAAAAGTACAGCAACGTACTACTGTTAAACATCTTCATTGGATGTTACTGAAATGTTTTGATTCTCACAAAATAGACCATATGTCAAACAACATAGACATTAGAATAAGTTTTTTGTGTGTTTCCATGTGTGCTAGAAGAGGCACTTTGTGAATCTTCTAGTATTTAGCATTTTTAAAAAAAATCTGATTCTATTCAGCACATAACATGAAACAGTATAATGAAGACTATAATGAAAGAGATAGGCCAAATAATGGAAAATAAGTATAGGTATCCAAGTATCCCATTAAAAAGCTGATACTTAACTAGTTGTTCTTTTTTAAATTTCATGGACAAAAGCTACCAAATTGTAAAATGGTACAGTAATCAGGAAGTATATAACTTGTGTGGAATATACCTTCATGAAGGAGATGAGATTCTCTGGAAAACTGGTAAACTATTGACTCTAGAAGTTGGATACTAGATCATAGATGAAAAAAAAAATCAAATTTCAAATACTATCTGAACAATTTAAATTCCTGAACAATTCTAAGTTTCAGTGGATTGAGAGGAATGACTGAGAAAATTCTCAGCATAGTGTGTAGCAGCAATTAAAAAACAAAACAATGAATTGGATGAAAGGAATCAAAAGAGATAAATCTTATATTTCAAAAAGAAGCAAAGCAGAAACTAAACGGCAGTTTAGTTGGCGAATCAACCAACAGAGAAAATCAAATACAAGAAAAGGCAGAAATAAAAAGGTAATTGATTTGCACAGAAGACAGTCATCAACTTTATGAACAAAACAGATCTTTGAATATATATACAAACATACATACATACATACATACATACATACATACATACATGGATCCCTAACCTCTTCCCTAGTCCAACACGTCAAAGCCACAGGACATGAGATTGACTTTAAAAATACTAG
Source organism: Laticauda laticaudata (assembly GCA_004320025.1). Taxonomy (NCBI): domain Eukaryota; kingdom Metazoa; phylum Chordata; class Lepidosauria; order Squamata; family Elapidae; genus Laticauda; species Laticauda laticaudata. The sequence continues at coordinate 10,607 of BHFT01035900.1, read as the reverse complement.
AACTATCGCCAAAACTGAACACTTCAACAACAGAATAATCAGCAAAAGCCATAGAGATAGAAAAACACCCACACAGCATGAATTAAAAGAGATGATTTGCCTCCCGCTACCAGCATTTGGAAACCCACCCTCATGAACAAGACGAACACCTAACATTGAAGAAATGAAACCAGACCCACACCCATGAGGGCCACACCAAGATCGCTTACCACCAGAGCCCAAGCCCCCACCTGAACAGAACACACCCGCCAGCCAATCGGAACACAGCCAACCACCCAACCAATCAATCAACAGAGCCAGGCCCCCAACCAATGAGAACACACCCCCAGCCAATCCAGAACACAGCCAAAGCCCCACCCAGTTCAAGTACACCCCCACTGGCAGTTAAAAGGAAAAAACAGCTGCAAGCTCACATTACTGCTAGAGAAAGCACCAAGGTCGAAGACACAGGCCTGAAGATGACGAATGAGCATATTCGTCGAAACCGTCGCCAAATACTTCCAATTTTATGCGGGGAGAAAACCCGAATTAACCAAAAGATCCACATGCAAATACCTGAAACTCAGAGAATTAATACATATCTTATATATTAATATAAAAATAAATATATATATATAGCTGTGTTTGTGTATACGTCGTATAATATGGGGTGTGTGGTTGTGTGTGTGTTGTGTTTTTAAGCTCTCGGTACTTACATTTGTGCTGTTTAGCTTACCTTCGGGTATTATCCACGTCATTGTAGTTCTGTTTAAAGGTGCTAAGCAATGTTTTCAGCAGGAATCTCATCTGCCATCATTCAGGCTTCTGTATGGGACAGTGTTGTCTCACAGTTCCTCTGTTTCAAATTTGAGGTTGGTCTATTCTGATTGGCTATTAACCTGGGTTCTGTGTTCATTGGACTTGGGAAGTTTTGATTGATTTTGTTTTCTGGTTCTTTGTCTGCTTTTGTGGCTGTTGCATTGGCTGGCAACACTCTGTTTCTTGTGTTGGAGGCTTTCAATGCATGCTTGGCTTCCGTCGTGAAAGAAGACGGCTGCTATTCATCAGGCAAGCTGCGGTTTCACCTGGGTGCGGTGGGGGAACGTGTGTTTGAGCTGGGGATGCATCAGACGGGAGTCTGGTTCTGTGCTCAGGTGTTTGCCTGGCCTGTGAGTGTGGAGAGTCTTTCTATTTGAGAGTGCAGGGTTCCAAATTGATTTGACAGTCTACTGAATCATCTCTGCTATTCCATGCTTGTCAGTCTTTTTTCCAATCTCTATGGCTTCTCTGATGATTCTGCTGGCTGGGGTTTTCTGTAGTGCTAGGGTTTTAGTGACCATTGAAGTTGATGTTGTAACCTTGCGTTTTTCATGGTGTTGGACTAGTGAGGAGGTGTGTTCCAGCTTTTTTTACTGCATTTTTGTGACGTTTCATCTAGGCGGGGTACTATATTCTTCTATTTGGGTTCTGTCCAAATGTATGTGATCGCGGCATATGTACAGGGAATTTCGTTATATGCCTTGGTTTTTCCAGTCACAGTTTTTTTCTTTTTTTGGGGTGTTCCTTCAGGATGGCTGCTTTATTTTTGTTGTCCTTGTTTGGAAGCTAGTCCTTGAATTGTGGGGATGGGCCTGTTGTAGTATCTTACTGATTTATCTGCTAGTACCTCTTATTGTAGGCCAAGACAGCTCTTGTTCCATAGGTCTGTTGGTCTTCTAGGTCTCTGTATGTCTTGGTGTGTTTTTGTGGATCAAGCTGGTGATTTTGTTTTTGTGGAAAGCCGTGGCTGTCAATACTGATATCAGTTCAGGCGTGCATAGTTCAGTCGTTAATATGTGTCTTTATCTGCCAGGCGTTTGGGTTCTGGTAATTATGTTTTGCCACGGAATTTATCTGTGCTGGGGTGGTGGTGGATTGGCGGCGTTGAGGTAGCGTTGTTGTGTGTATTTCTTTTGGTATATGAGTGCTGTGTCCATGTGTGCCATCTTTTCTTTTGTAAATTAGTACGATCTAGGAATGGTAGTTGTTTGTTTATTGCTCGTTTCCATGGTGAACTTGATTTTGGGTGTGATGTTGTTTTGGTGTGTTTAGAAATTGTTTAGCTTTTCTTTTCCATGGGCGCCAAATCCACAAATTGTCATCGATGTAATCTTAGCCATAGTTTGGGTTTGTGTGGTGGCATTAACCAGGGCTCATGGATTGAATTCTTCTGTGAACAGGTTTGCAATGACGGGTGACAGTGGTGATCCCATAGGGCTCTTCAATTTGCTTGTATCTTTGTCCTTTGTATTATGAAATATTGTTGGTTAGCAGTGTTCTGTTAGTTCCATGAGTCTTTAGCTGGTTGCGTATTTATTTTGATTGATTTCAAGAGTTTCTTTTATCGGGACTTGAGTAATAGTGAAACCACCATCGAAACTTACAAGCAGATCTCTTGTGCCTACGTGTAGATCTTTGATTATTTCTAAGAAGTGGTACGAGTTTTGTACATATGAAGCTGCCGGTTTCAGCATGGGACTGTAGTTGTTTGCTTAGAGTATTTACTAGGTTTTTTAATGGTGCTCCTATGGAGCTGACTATGGGTCTGAGAGCGTATGCCTTCTATTGTGTATTTTTTGGGAAGAGGCCGTATAATGTGGCATCCAGAAATTTTTCTCTTGGACATGATCGTCTGTTGCTGAAACGTTGCTTAACAACTTTACAGAACATACAATGAGTGCGATTACATACCCGAAGGAAGCTGAAACAGCACAAATGGTAAGTACCCAGAGCTTAAAAAAATACATATATCTATATCTATATCTATTATCTATATCTATATCTATAATCTATATTCTATATCTATCTATATCTAATCTATATCTCTTCTATCTATCTATCTATTACTATTTATTATCTAACTATATATAAATATAAAGACAAAATCGATTAGAAAACCAAGGCGCTATATGGAAATCCCTTGCACTGCCTGCCCCACCACATACATAGTGACAAACTAACAGAAGAATTAGTGCACGCATTGAAGCAACACAAGAACTCAATCAAAAAAGAACAACTGACCTCTTCCCCTGCGTCCAACACCTCAAAGCCACAGGACATGAAATTCACTTTAAAAATACCAGAACTATCGCCAAAACCGAACACTTCGGCCCACACAGCTTGAATAAACGAGATGATACCTCCCGCCTACCAACCATTTGGAAACCTGCCCTCACTATCCTTACCAACAGCAGAAAATTCTACATCTGGCATGAGTACAAGATTGAGAAGTGTCATGGAAGAAAAGTAAATGTGTGAATTAACAAATTTACTGAATGAAAGAAAAATAGATATGTTCTGAGTGGATCTAGTTATGAATGAAAGAGTTAGATTATATATCAGAAAGTATGAACTGATATTAAGCTTTGATTTGTAATTTAGGAGTATATCTGGTCATATATACAAGTGGAAAAGGAATTAACCAAAAATTATTTGGTTGTTTATCATGAAAAATTAAGAGAATAATGAAGGATAAGAGTAAAAAGAAAATCTGAATGTGGAAGAATATTTCTCGGTAATGTCAAGAATAAATTTTGGAGAAAAATGGACATGGAAAAAAATGAATATGTGAAGTGAAAGTTAAAGAGAAACTTCTAGTCATACATCTAAGGTATCAATAGGATTCGGTTCATATTCCAACAGAATGAATGGATGTAACAAAGGATGTAAGAAAGAAAACTGCTTGGAAAAGATTGAAAAATATTATATTACAGAACACCACACCCAGTGTGTGAAATCATGCAAATTCAGGAGGGTCCCAGGTAGACTGATGAAATGAGAAAAGCAGTGGATGAGAAAGAAATGGTGGATAAAAGAATAATTGTTGCAAAAATTATTTGTATAAGAAAAAGCTATTGTTCAACAGCAAAAACTAAAACAGACAGAGAAAATGAGGAGTAATTTCTTGAGAATTTTTTTAAAAAAACCTCTCTGGGAAGTAAGTGAATAGGGTTATATTAGGAATCTCCATCAAAATGAACATGATTTGAAATAAAAGTGATAAATCATTTCAGATGAAACAAAGGTGATATGTTGGAAAAAGTATTTTAGATATTTTTATGGCAATTATGTATATAAAAAGGGGAGATTTATTGGTTGAGCAGGCTAAGGAAGGCAGAAAGAAGCAGAGTGCTTATTTGGTGTAGTTAAGGCAGATTAAGTTCCAATCCTGCCTCACTCATGAAACCAACTGAATGACTTTGGGCCAGTCTCTCTCTCTCTCTCTCTCAACCCTAGGAAGCAAGCAATGGCAAACCACTTCCAAAATACTTGCCAAGAAAACTGCTGAACTACTCCAGGTAAACACAGAGTTAAAAACCGACTTGAACGCATATGCACACACACACATGTGACTGAGCGCACACACACATGCACACAAACCTAGAGAAGTGTTCTGATTTAACAGGTATGAGAAGGAATAATAAGTAAAACTGGTAAGTTCAATGCAATAATGCAGGACAAGGGAGGACAATCAGATTTTTAATTTTAAGCTGGTCATAGAAAATATATATTGGTGTGATAAGGAACGTTTACTGTAAATTGAATAGGCTTAAATTATTGAACATTTTGAAATATTTTTATAGAAATATATATTGCTATCCATTCTGAATATATAACTCGATTAATAAAAAGACAATTTTAAAACTTATAATCCATTAAAACAAAATAATCCCAGGAAAACAAAAAGAACCACAGCACATCATAACAAAGGCATAGATAATAGACTTCCTTAACAACTTGGTCCTAGTGCTTGGAAGAAAAGTCCAACTGTCATAGTCTTCCAGAAGGCCAAGAAAATCAGGGCCTCCAAATTTCAGGGGGAAGGCTATTCCATAGGGCATATACTGCAACAGAGAAGGCACAGTTCCTTGGTCCTGCAAAAATAGCAAATCAATTCCAAATACAGAATTGAAGAAAGGTTGCTGAATGGGATAAGAGAGGTACAAGATGGAAGTCAAACACTATAGTGGAATGTGAGAATGACCTTAGAAGATGATGGGAGACAGGGGAAGAGATGAGGCCTAGAAAATGATAAGATAAAAGGAGTAGGAGCCCATAATTTAGTAACAAACAGAGAAAGAAACTATTCAGGCAGCAAAAAGAGACAGTGAGAGATATGTACTTTCAAACTTGCAAGATTTTGTTAATGTAGCCTTAATATAAAGTACAATTAGTTCATCTTCTCCTGTTTCCTGTCTAGTCATTTGTGTGACTGACAAGCATGCATCAGAATAGAATACTTAGTGAACAACTGAACACTGAGCAGGGAAAAACACAAGGATGAGTGAGGTTGCTTTGAATGTTTGGTGTATTTATGGATAAATGTATAAGAAATACTTTGGTGAAATTAATAGCATAGCATCTGTATACTAGAGAGATTACCTGTCTCCCTTAATACCTGACTGACTGATTCAATCCTGCAAGTTTGGTGCATTTTGGATTCCTTTGATTAAATAATGTCATCTCTCAGGACCCTGGAAGTGCAGCTCCTCAGTGGCCCCTGAGATCTAGATGGCCCCCCATTCTGCTGTAATTTTAAAGATCCATAAAGACCTAACGAGTGAGACCTCACATTTCTTCACGCATGCCTTCTTATTTCTTTGCTTTGTTTTATTGTAATTTCTTTGGTCAATTTTTGTGAGCCACCCAGAGTTGTTAACAGTTGGGTAGCATACAAGTTTCATGCATTATTATGATAGCTCACAGAGTCAGCCAGATGTTTTTGGATTTTGTATTTTTATCCAACTTTCAAGTCCTTCCCAAGGACCTGGAATAGACAGGTGTTGTTTGATGGTAGTGAATGTATCACTGAAAGATGGAGCTGTTCCAAGTAAAACTGACTTTTTATGGTGATTGATGGTAAATTTGTCACTGCTGATAGCATTTAAGTGGTGATCCAGATGTTTTGGGATTGACTGAAGACATTTATTATTATTGCTACCATTTTTGTTTTCTTTTGCCAGTTGTTCTACATCTAATTACTACTCTTCATATTCTGTGATTTTCTCCAGTGAGTCCAACGATGGAGACTTATTAATGGTCATTGGAGTTCCAGCCATTGCAGTTTGTCTGTGATCACATGATCATAATTTCTGCTCACAACTAAAGCTTCTCACAAGTAAAGACAATGGGGAAATCTGACAGAAAGTCACATGAAATCCTGGCTTAACGGCCCCTTCAGTCCTCACTTAACAAGGCCAACCAGGATTGCCAGAATTGCCATTGCTAAGTGGTGCAGTATATGATGTCATACTTTACCACCCTGTTGCTTAGCAACAGCAATTCCAGTCCCAATTCCTGCTTGTAAACTGAGGGACAATTTCAAGTTCTTTGTTTTTGGGGAATGTCAAAAGTTTCTGTGTCAGATTTTATACTTATATTGTTTATAAACTGTCATGGTTATGTTGCATAAGATGGGCAGCTGCATAATTTTTTTTAAATCCATGCATACATACATAACAGTTACAAGTTCAAGCAAATAGATGAATGTGTATAAATTGACTGAATGTTTATTAAAGAGGAAAATGTGAAGCAATATTAAGCAAATGTTGGTGAAAAATCAAACAAAGTGTGGTATGTACTTTATTATGAGGAATGGATGTCTATAAGAAGAAGCAAGAATTGTGACAATTGAATGTTTTTCCTCATGTTATTATATGAAGTTAGGTGTATCAGGAGAAATAAATGTTAAGTTGAATGTATTGGGAATGTCCAATACAGTATTTCTCCACTTTGACAACCTAAAGACATATGGACTTTGACACCCAGAATTCTCCAGCCAACATAACTGAAGTCCACACATCTTCATGTTGTCAAGGTTGAGAAACAGAGGTCTACTATAACAAAAAGAAATAGGATCAAGAATGAATGTAGACTGAATTTAAACGTGAGTGAACAGTTCCAATAGTGGGACGCTGAAGTTATTAAATCATATAGTGAAAAAGAATGGGGATTGTAAAAGAAATATAAGAATGAAGGAATAAGTCCAAGAAAGTCATGGTTGGGCGGTGTTGATGAAATCCTGAATAAGAGCTATATGAGAAATTTAAAGCATAAAAACAAGGCCTGGTCTACAAAGTTTAAAAAGATAAGAAAATGTACATGGAATGTGTTTAACATAAACTCCATCTCTCTTTTTTCACCTCATTCATTTACTTATTTTCTCTATGTTTTTCATAGTATTATTCACGCCAAAAGGGAATGCATTATGTATTTATATATTGGTGGCATTAAAGGTAGGTGTGTGTGTGTGTGTCTCTCTGTGTGTGTGTGTGTGTGTGCGCGCACATGTGAGCATAAGTATGTGCAAAATGAAATAAGAAACCAAAGGAAGCAAATTGAATGTGCCATTTATTTCCTATCTTGAATTAGCAGGACTCAATTGTTTTAAACTTTGTTTTGCTAGCCAGAGAATCCTAAAACTAAGTCAAGTCCAAGTATCATATAGTGGATCTGCAAGACACACAACATTACCAGCATGCAAATTCTCTGGTACTTCCATGGACATCTTATTGCAACAAGGGGTAATAAAGTTTCAGATTATGGCATGGGCTAAAATAGATTTTTGCAGGATTCCAAACTCTTTCATGAATTTTCCAGCACCAACACTGTATCATGGAGTTGGTACAGCTATTATCCCTCCCTATGGTGTGAATGGGAGGGAAAATAGAAAATGAAAAATTAACAAGAAGGGAACGAAAAATGAATGTGCCCTCCCTACTGTTTTATAACAAACTTCTGGCTCATTTTAGAAGAGCTAATATCACTGCATGTGAGACAGGTACTAAAGATAAATATGTTGGCTTTAAAATATTCTAATTATGACTTATTAAAATGATCAATAGGTATGAAATGCCAAAAATTGTATAGATATTACAAGGGCAGGTAAATAGTGGAAAATTTGAGGAAACCAATTCTTTTCCCCTCTTGAATCACTCTGCACAAAGCAAACTGTTTCTAAAATCAACAGTGCTCACTAGAAAACTATACTGAATGAAAAGAACTCTTTGCCCTTTCTTTTTAAGTTGACTCTCTCCACACTAAAGAAGGGATAAAACAATTGAAAAGGGATTTGAACTACTTATCCCCTTCAGGTCACTCCACTTAAAGCAAAGCTTGAGCTTATTATGCTGCAGCACCTTTGAACAATACAGAACAATGGCGATAGGACACATGGAGAAATGAGAGATGAAAGTATGCTCTTTCAACAGGTAACAGCTCTCTCAACCCGAATAAAGTCACAGTAGAGATATTCATTTGGCGTTTCACTTAACAGCCAGTAACAAAATCCTGATACTTTCACTATATAGAGTAATCATGCTTTAACCTCTCAGCATAGAGAAGGAAATCCTAGGCAACCTGAGCTACAATTTCAAAGTCTCCTTTAAAAATCTTTCTTGAAAATGGACCAGCTCTTTCCTTCTGGGTTGGACAGCTTTTAAAAATGATGTTAATTAAGCAGACATCAAACCACATTCCAAATGCATGCTCATGATTTATTGGCCCTAACATGTTTAATTTCAAAACTTCTGGAGAAAACCATTGGATCCCTCTTATTCAAAACTAAAAATTCACTGTACTGCATTTGAGTCTCTATGGCTGTGGAGATCAAAAAGAATAACTTTGAATATGTGAATAATAATTAATACGTGTATAAAAGCATTCCATTATAGGAATTAAGAGGCAAAGATGATTCGGACTATTATGAGGTTTGGGATAGGTGGTACAAATGAGTGGAGGATAGAAACAAGAGCTGATGTTAATGTATAAAAGGAGAGGTATGTATTAATAATGACATGAACACTGTTAATGTGAATAGAGATATGTATTTTTGTTTTTTTAAAATAAAAATATTTAAATAGTAAAAGCATTCCATTATATTAGACTGAGCCATCCACACTGATCCTGCTAATCTTCTAAATTCTTTGGTAAAATATGGATTCTGTGTAGAGGTATGGTCCTTTGTCCATAAAACTCTATATCAGAAACAGTCCTTGATCAGCACTAGCATATACATAAGAAAGAATCTATACAACTATTGCCTATGATCTGCTGGAAACAAAAAAACTGGAATTTAAGTTGTTTCAGAAAATCAAGTAGAAACCAGGAAAGGAGGGAGAAAGATACTAAATTTGGAGTTTCTGCCTCCATGTATGCATTGCACAGCCCTCTAACCTAACACTCTCCATCTAAATTGACTACAACTCGCAGAATTTCCAGCTAAACTGGGTGGAAATTTAGGACTTTTTATCCAACATAGAAGACTGACAGTATGTAGATTTATATGTATGCATATATGTGTGTGTAGATGATAGACAGATTTATGATAAATTTGCGTATCTTGCCACATTTCATGGCCCTTAGCAATTCACAACAGCATTAAACAAGAATAAACCCCTGTGATAAATATAATTTAAAAATAGATTAAATTAAAAGTCAAATCAAAGCACGCCATCCTGAGTGTGTCAAATTCTCCCCAGTGCCCTCCAGAATAGCTCAATCTCATTAAGCTTCTGGAAGGCTATTGTCAACAATCAAAATATATTTTCTGTGGGAAGTTATTTCTGAAGATCTAGGGCAACACTGAGAAAGAAAATCTCTCGGGCCAGCCCTCCTCATTTCCCCAAAATGGGACACTACCACTAGTTTCTTGCAAGACAAATGCCTTGGACAAGTCAAATCTGATTGAATGTGTTTAATGTGAGGAAAGCTACACAGGATGGCATGTCACAGTACACGGCTGACCTGTCCACAAAAGTACAGTCTATCCAAAACCAATGCAATATAAAACAGCATAAAATCAAATGGAATGTAAATGAAAAAATCCTAACGTAAACAAAACAAACAAGACTTAAAAATAAACAGTTCCAAAGCAGCAGATTAGACAGTAAAAATAATGAAAGCTTTGAACCATTAAGTTTCCTTAACTAGACTCTCATCTTATTCATAATATTAATCCTGCATCTGATATTTAGTTAAGAGGTTACTTTAACTATAGTTAAACATGGGGCAAAGGGCTGACTATACATAAATTCTGCCCTCTCTCTGTAATCATATAAAAATCATTAAGTTACCAACATTCCTACTCTATTTGTATTCAAATTTATTGTACAATTTTTCTGTGTATTTTATATGTATTGATTAGCCAAAAATGTTGCTATTAAAGACATTTCATTTGTCAGTGTAGGGAAATCAGCAAAGATTTGCATCCACATGCAAATGTGTCTTAAAATTGTGACTATGGATCACATGGGCACAGCACTGAACAAAAATATTATGAGATATTCCAAGGAAGTCTCTGGGCAGCTGATTGGTTGAGTCTCCTGGACACCGTTTTTTTTTCTTCCTGTTTCTAATCTCTGTGATATAAATCCGTTTTCAGAGAGTGCCTGGGGACTTTTAATTCCATGGGCATTAAGTGCATTAAACCTCTATTACCAAAAGCTTTTAGAATTTTCTCTGGAATCTACAATCAGTTTGTAATATGACAAACTCCAGTTCGTGGGTGCTTACTTAAGGCCGTGTCACACTGCACCAACGGATGCAAAGAGAAAGTAAAACAGACAAAAAAGCTTGCCATCCGTTCGAAA
>BHFT01035899.1:0-25000 GCA_004320025.1 Laticauda laticaudata | reverse complement strand
ATCTGACTAACGCTGCACATTCTGTTTAGCTTGTCTCCCTAACCCTGGTTGGGGAACCCAGGCTTAACACCCGCAACCCCACTGAGCCTGGGCAGAGGTTGACACCATGGAGCTGGCAAGCGCACTCTCCCTTTTCTTGGTCACCTACCTGTCCTGTCTCGTCCTGCTCTTTGTCCGGAGGAAGTCCTCTGCCAGGAGCCAGCTGCCTCCTGGACCCACTCCACTGCCTCTCGTTGGGAACTGCCTGCAAATCAAGGCATTCAAAACCTTGGCGTCCCTCCTCAAGGTAAGCTCACCTCTCTTGCCCAGGAGAAGCCCCAGAGATGTTTTCCCCTCATCCATGCCCACATGGCCCAGGTCCCTCTCTTGGGTCTCCCCAGCCAGGGCCCTGGACCTTCCTTCTCCAGGCTCCAAACATTCCCAGCCATCTTCCAGCACCATCTTCCTGGATTCTTCAGGCTAAATCTTCTTTTGGGATCCAATCTGGGTTGGTCTCCTTTCCTTTTTTTCTTCGGCTTCCACTCATGCATTCACACCTACGTGAAGCCTGGGAAAGGATTTTCCCCCTTGGCTGTCGTATCTCAAATTTGACAGAATTGCCTTCTGATCAAGGAGATCAAGTGTCCTGAGGAGCACACAAACCAAGATTAGAGAACACTTTTCTGGGTAAAGCGGTTCCCGAGAAGCCTGGTGGGGCTGGGAAAATGGTTTGCTTTCCTGGGGGAACCTTGTCAAGATTATTCAGCTGGCAGGGGGAAGCCTGTGCAGCAGCAGCACATCACCCCAAGGGATGGCACACAATCTTGGCATGAAGGCAGTTCCATAACCTAGAGTGGCCACCACCTCTATCCCCCCTTTTTAGTTAGCCTGATGTCTGGGATATTCATGATGAAACGTCAGGAAATGCAAATATCTCCTTTCCTGAGCTACACACTTGAAGGATGTAAATGCTGCCATTGTCAAAAGAGCCGCCAGAGCTGTTTTCTAGAAGTTTCCAATACTTTAGTTGTGTGTGAAGGGAGGTGTGTGTGTCTCTTCTGCCTTGGTGCGACTTTGGGGCATTATGCAATTTTTCTTTGGACTAAATGTTACACAGTGTGTTAGGCAACATGATGAATAAAGGAATGTTTATTTAATAAACAATATGTTCCTATTCCAAGAACTGGACTGCCAAGGCAATTGGTGATTTATGAGGCAGGACTTCTGGTGTTAAGATTGTACCTCACGGCACGTTCAGTGGCTGCACTGCAAACATTCGGTGTAAATTGCAAGGCGCTTGGGCCACTAACGGCTCTGCATCTCTGTGTAAAACAGTCCTGAGAGCTGGATGATGCTCAGGGCTCAGGCCAAGGTAAAAGGGGAGCAGCCCCTCCTGGTGGCTGGCCTTCCAATGGTGGTGGGGCTGGTTTCCACAGTAGAAAAGCTCTGGTTGCCTTCCAAGAATTTCTGGTCGCCCCGTGACAGAAACCCTGTTGGTTCTGTGCAATTTGTTGAGGAAGGAAGAGCTTGGAAGCAAAGTTCAAGGAAGCCTGGGTGGATGCCAACCCTTCCAGGCTTCCACCCGGGCGGCCCTGAGGGTCAGCCTCTGGCCAGGGCATGAAGGGGCTGCCTTCTCCTTCATCCACCCTGCAGCCCTCTCGGTCCTCAGGCTGACCTTACTTGGCTTTCTGTGGTTACCCAATCGGTGAATTTGAGATGGGTGGCTCCACAAATCAAAGCAATCAGTCGATTGGCCAAAGCTGGGAGATGCAGCCACCTACTAAGGCAGGTGGGGGATCTGTCTGTAGAAAGAGGGATCCAGCAGGGTGGGGAAGATGAAAGAAGCGTCCGTGGCCCATTTTCTCCCGGGGGGGGGGAGGATTTCAGCCCTCAGAGGACCAGAAGGCAACCATCTAAACTGGAAGTAGAAGCGTGGCCTTTCCAGGAAGTTTATTCCACGGTTCCATCTAACTCTGGAGATCTGGATCTGAGGACAGGCAGTCCTCAACTTACAACTGTTTGTTTAGTGATCATTCAAAGTTACAATGGAAAATGTGACATGACCATTTTTCACAGTTATGATCTTTGCTGCCCCCCCTCCCAGGGCCACATGATCAAAATTCGGCAGCTGTCTCATATTTCTGATGGTTGCAGTGTACTGGATCACACGATCCCCCTTTGTGGCCTTCTGACAAGCCAAGTCCACTGGGAAGCCAGATTCCCTTAACAACTGTGGCAAGAAAAATCTTGAAATGCGCCAAAACTCACTTGACAACAGAAATGTTGGGCCCCATTGTGGTTGCAAGTCAAGGTCTGCCTGTGTTCCCATCTCTCCTTTTGGTTCCTGTGCAGCTGCGGGAAAAATACGGCCCCGTCTTCACGGTCTACTTTGGCAACCGACCGATCGTGGTCTTATGTGGCTACGAAGCTGTGAAGGAGGCCCTGATTGACAAGGCGGAGGTATTCTCCGGGAGGAAAACCAACCCTACCCTGCAGAGGACCTTCCAGGAACATGGTGAGGGCCCCGGGCTGGCGGGGCAGGGCGAGCAGGCCGGGCTGCCCGCTCTCTCCTGGCCACAGGGGGGCCCATTGCTCTGCTCTGTCCCCAGGGGTGGTCTTTGCCGAGGGGCAGCGCTGGAAGCAGCTGCGCCGGTTCTCCCTGAACGTCCTGAGGAACTTTGGAATGGGGAAGAAATCCATTGAGGGGCGGATTCAGGAGGAGGCCCAGTTCCTGCTGGAGGAATTCCAGAGGACCCGAGGTGAGGCTGGGGAGGGGCGGTTTGAAAGGCCTCGGCCCTCCCACCCATTTCAGAACAGGGGTCCCCAAACTTGGCCACTTTGAGACGTGTGGACTCCAACTCCCAGAATTCTCCAGCCAGCCTCGTTGGAGTCCACACGTCTCAAAGTGGCCAAGTTTGGGGACCCCTGCCCTCATCCTATTGCTGAGGCCAGATGGCAAAGGCGGAGTCACAGGGGGGCAGGGGACCTCAGAGGCAGGAGGCCTGGAGCCGGGGCTTGCGCTTGGAGGCTTCTGCTCCACGAGATGCTTGGGCTGAAAAAGAGCATGACAGAACGGGGTTTCTTTCTTTGCCGACCCAAGGAGGCATCAGGCATCCCTGCCTCTCCAAATGGTGACATTTGGGGGAGGACAGGGACCCCCCTCCACCCCTCCCAAAACAAACCAGGAGAACATTGTTGACCTTTTTGGCCTGAGCGGTTCCTGCAACATGTTGACCCTTCTCCTTCCTTTCTCCCTCCACACCAGAGAAGCCCTTCAACCCCATCTTCCTCCTCAGCTGCTCCGTGTCCAACATCATCTGTTCAATCGTCTTCGGCAATCGCTTTGATTACAAAGACGAGGAATTTCTGGCTCTCATGAAGATGATGAACGACAGCTTCCGGCAGATAAGCAACAGCTGGTCTCAGGTAGCCCCACACGGCTCCCGGCCTCTCTCCAGCCAAAGGGAGGATCCGAGAGTGCTCCTCCCTCGGGCGAGCTGGCACCGGACCAAGACGCTGGGCAGGAAAGGGCCCTTGGCAGAAAAACCTCCAAGATGATTTAGGGTTCCTCTTGTGTCACCTGCTGATTCATTCTTGAAATGCTGCCTTAATGAAGGGATGAACGGTCTCATTCTTTGAGTCCCTCTAGCTAGGCATCAGCTCTTTCCCTGACCTGTCCCCTCCCTCTCGTTCCCCGCAGTTCTACGATATCTATGCCAACCTCCTGAGGTTCTTCCCAGGGCCCCACACCAAGATCTACGACATCCTGGAGGACATGAGGGTCTTCATTGCCAAGCGGGTGGAGAAGAACAAGGAGACCCTGGACCCCAACGCTCCCCGGGATTACATCGACTGCTTCCTCATCCAGATGGAGAAGGTGTGCTGCGGGGAGGGAGCCAAGGGCACTTTCCCCAGCGACGAGGCTGTGGGTGGCCACAGGGGGCTCTGCTGCTGGGCCAACCAGCATGCTGCCCCTTCCTAAGGAAACANCGACGAGGCTGTGGGTGGCCACAGGGGGCTCTGCCGCTGGGCCAACCAGCATGCTGCCCCTTCCTAAGGAAACACAATCCCCAAAGGACGGGAAGGTTGGGAGAACCTTCAAAAGAACTTCCAGTCCGGCCAAAGGGAAAGCGAGGGAGTCATTTGGTGTCCAGAGCCCCCCCAGCACTCCCCACCCCCATCTCTGCAGCTGCACCAGGGCCCAGGCCGCCTTTTCTCCCAACCCCAGGATGCCCAACCTTTGCGGTTCTTCTCCTGCAGAGGGCACTGGGGCACTGGGGACAGAGGCAGGTAAAGCAGGAAAGGGGCCGGCAGTGGGGGCAGCCTGTCCCCTGGGAATCCCCTGGGCTAGGACCAAGGGGCCGTTTCGGCTTCGGGGAAACCGGCACTTGGCCAGCCTCCAGGCAGGGCTCCCCTCGCCTGGTGTGCAGCCCCCAACCTAGCTGGAAGGCCCCCTTCGAACCCCCCACAGCTTCTCAGGCACTTGGCTCCCACTTGGCCTTCAGGAGAAGGACAACCCAGACAGCGAATTCAACCGGAAGAACCTGGAGATGACCACCCTCAACCTGTTTTTTGCCGGGACAGAGACGGTCAGCTCCACCCTGCGATACGGGTTCCTGTTGCTGATGAAGTACCCCGAAGTGCAAGGTATTTTTTGTGTGTTGGGGGGGGTGATTCAGCCCCATCGCAGCACATGTCTCTAGGCTGGGAAGAAACCCCCCCAAGGGCCACTAGGATCGCTTGGCCAACGAGAAGTTGCTGTGAGCTGCCCAAAGGCCTGGATCCAGCCCAAGAGTCACCCCATAGGAGGTCAGGCCAGAAGCTTCCCCTGCCGTGGGGTAGGGGGAGGTGCCAGCCCCATGGCCCTTGAGAACAGACCCCTCAGCAGGTGGAGAGCCCTCCTGCCCAGTTTTTGAGCCCCCAGCCGCTGATCCAGGCACGCCAGAGAGTGTGTGGTTGAAGCCACTAAGTTTAAGGCCACCTTTTGCCAGCAAAGATGCACGAAGAGATCGACCGTGTGATCGGCCAGAACCGGATCCCCAACATCGAAGACCGGAGCCAGATGCCCTACGTGGATGCGGTCATCCACGAAGTGCAGCGGTTCAGCGACCTCATCCCCATGAACGTGGCCCATGCTGTCACCCGTAACACGGAATTCAGAGGCTACCTCATCCCAAAGGTCAGAGCCCTGGGAGGGGGAAAGGGGCCAAGCGGGCATGGGGCCGGCATGTTGCCACCCTGGGCGCTGGCTGGGCTGCCCAGCAGGATCGGGGCAGAGATCTTCCAGGCCGAGGAGGGCTGGCCAACATGCAGGAGCCCCAGGTGGAGGCTGCCCACCTCGAAGGGGTGTTGTTGGCTAATGGCCCTAAGGCTCCTCTGCTGGCCAGGTGCGATGGGGCCCCAAAGGATCGGCAGGACAGAAGGGCAGGAACAGCCAGGTACTCGGCCCCCACTCTGTCCTTGCCACGCCCAAGGGACCATTTCTTGGCTGCCTTCCTCAGATGGCTCGGGCATCGGCTGCCAGCTGGGCAAGAGAGTCTCTGCCCCTCTGAGCTGGGCCTTCTCTTCCTCAGGGCACAGAAGTCTTTCCCCTGCTCAGCACCGTCCTGCATGATGGCACCAAGTTTCAGAGCCCCGAAGGGTTCCACCCGGAGAACTTCCTGGACGAGAATGGGTGCCTGAAGCAGAACGACGCCTTTATCCCCTTCTCTGCAGGTACAGCCACATCGAGCCCCCCCCCCCCCCCCCNTTCCCCTTTTATGCCCTGCTTTTCCGGCCGGGGGGGGGCTGCCTCGGCATTTCCTACACATGCTCTGGATCCCTTTCCCCCCCCCGGCAAGTCAGGAGCCCAGGCGAGAGGCAGAAGGTGGCCCCTCGAGGCACCTGCCTTTGCCAGAGAGTGGTGAGCGGCTCCTGACCCGCCAGCTTCTAGCCCGGAGGTGGCCTAAGCCTGCCCCTCTCGCCCCCTCTCGCAGGGAAGCGCATCTGCCTAGGGGAAGCCCTGGCCCGCATGGAGCTCTTCCTCTTCTTCACCACCATCCTGCAGCGCTTCCGGCTGAAGCCCCTGGTAGACCCCAAGGACATCGACGCAACACCCCAAGAGTCCGGCTTTGCCACCATCCCGCCCCTGTTCGAGCTCTCGGTCGTCCCCCGCTGAGAGCAGGGAGCCAGGCAGGCGGGCCCTGTGCTCAAGCGCTCATGTGCCTTCGCTCCAGCCGGACTTTGGGGGGGGCCTTCAGGGCCCTCCCAGGGCTGAGATCTCTGAGGGGCTGAAAGAAGGTGCCCTGCCAGGTGTCTGCATATATAAAGCTTTGTGGCGATGCAGGTGACCTGGATGGGTGGAGCCTTGGTTTGTTCTAAGCCGTGCGAGCAAGCGTGTATGTGTGTGTGCATGTGTTGCTTGTTTCCTGGTCATTACTGTTGTGCCCCAGCATGATAAATCTCCATAAATCTAGGTGGCCCACGTGGCATTGCTTCCAGAGAGCAAAGCAGGAAAAGCAAGAGAGAGCAAAAGCCAGAGAAACGGTGATCTGCCCTGCAAGCTGCCATAAAAAGCCACAGGATCCCCTCGGCCTCCATCCTGACCTGGACCAGGTGGCCCCAAATGAGACACCCAGGAAGTCCACTTACAGGGCGCACGGATGCCCCCGGTGAGTGGACTTCCTCTCGCTCAGGCCGTGAGCTTCACGGGGTGCGAAGGGCTGGGCAACGGATCAGCAGGGATCCTTCAGCCCTGGTTCTGGGGCCAGTAGAGCAACTGGCCTGCATTGTCCGGACCTCCTCCTGCTGCCTTCAAAGGGCTGGAGAAGAATGGCTACCAGGCAGCACCGGTGCGCACCGAGCTACGGTCAGCTACTCGGGCCAGACTCTGGGCCAATACCAGGACAGGCGTCAGTGCCAGCGGGTCCAGTCGGACTGGCCAAGTGGGATCAGAAAGAGCTGCAGACTTGGGTTGCAGCCCAGAGTCAGCCAGAGGGAAAGCAGCTCACACAGAAATAAGGGAACCCCAAAGCAGCCACACCTTGGCCAACCCTCGGCTCCCAGGCTGCCTTCACACCAAGTTCGTAGCTTACTTACAGAGTCGTCCCAGGGTCCATTTGACCATCGGTTTGCTGAGACCCCCCAAAGCCTAATCCAGCCAGTGCAGCCACGGAATCTCATCTGAATTATTTATGCAAACGCAGCCAGGAAAAAGGAGAAAAGGAAGAAGAAATAATAATAATAATAATAATAATAATAATAATAATAATAATAATAATAATAATAATAATAATAATAATAAGCTGGTCTATGGACATAATATAAATTGGGGGGAGGAGAAGGAGGAGGAGTCCACCACCAGAGGGCTGAAAGGATGGCAGGACAAGAGAGTGAAGGGGCCAAAGGAGTCCCTGGGCCAGTCCCACCTGATGCCCTGGGCACAAATGCGGCCTTTCTGAGGTCAGGAACATAATTTGAATTAAAGCTCTTCCTCCCCACTCCCAGATAGCATCCAGATCCTGAATGCCCTCGACAGCTGCCAATCACTTTCAGAACAGCACAGACATTCCACTGAGGTTTGTTGTGTGCTCAGTTTTGCATTTGAGCATCTTCTGACTTAAAACGTTTCCTGGGTCAGCCATTGCTTTGCAATCCCCTGAATACTTCAGCCAGTCTGGGCTGTGGATGGGCGGGCTAAAAGCTGCACATCCAGCAAGAGCAGTTTGAGCAAAGATGGGCCTTCAGAACCTCTTGAGATAAGTTGTGATATCAAGGCGAAAGACGAGGCCCCTTTACTGGCTGCCTGGGACCTCTTTGAAACACAGCCCTCACAGTGGGCATTGGGTGGCAGCAGCTGTGGTCTGCCAGGCCAGCTGAAGCCCAGTTGCCAACTTCTGGGCAAGCCAAAGCACCACGCTGAGGCCAGGAGGCGTGCCAGCCCCAGGGTGCTGCCAGTCTCTGAAGCTATAACTGCTCTCCCCATGTCCTGCAGCCACAGAGCTTGACAAACAGAAACACAAGAGCAACCAAAGTCAGAAGAGAGAAAGGGCCTGTCGAATGCCCTGGGGCCTGTTGCTTCACCTGTTGAGTTTCTATCTGAAGAAACCAGGGCAATGTTGGTTGCACAGCATACACATTTCAAAGCTCTCCACCCAGCACCTGTTTGGGAGATCCAGTTACATCAAGTTTCAACAGGTTGCTCAAAACTCTGGTTTGGAGCAAAGGTTGAGGAATGGCATGATGGGGGGGGGCAGGTGCCCTGGGCCTCCTCGAACCCTGACCTGGCTGGAGCCCTACTGGACGCTTGGGATACTTTTGCAGGTGGGGGGTGGCTATTTTAAAGAGCGTCTTGGCTGTGACCTACTGAGCACCCCCCAGCCCCCTTTAGACAGTCGCTGGGTCCCCCTTGTGAGCTTGACAAAGGCTGCCCTGCGAAGGGAGAGAGGCTGATGTAAGCCGTCATCTGGTTAAGCCTCTTTCTCCGCTCACAATGGGAGCTCCAGGAAGGGCTGGAGTTTCCTTGCCCTCTTGGGCTTTCTCACGGGGCTCATCCCCTCTTCGGCTGGCCCTTTGTTTGCCAGGGCGTCTCTGCACGCTTGCAGGCTTCTTTGGGCCGGGCCGGGTGGCTGCTTGGCTTTCTTTCCGAGGAACCGTGACAGAAATGAGCACCGTGTTTACAGGAGACATTGTGAGAGTGAGTGTTGTGCAACCCCTTTCACAAAGAAGTGGAATTTCACAGGGCAAGAGCACATCCAGAGGGCAAGGCAGGCAGCAGAACCCAAAGTGTGGCATTGCAGTGAGGTGGATATAGGGGAGGGGAGGGGAGGGGATTTCAAGAAGGTTCACTTGCTTCCTGGCATGAGTGAATTGCCAGCAGGGCAAAGGGGAGGTTTGCTGCTTCCTGGGGGCCCTCAGCAGGAAGGGGGCCAGGGGGCTGGCGAGGGCCACAGGGCCAGCTGGGTCCCTTCAGCAAGCATGGAGGAGGTGTCTGGTACTGTCCCTTCTGGGACCAAAGGTTGTCTACGGCCACCACAGCTGGGACACGAAGGCAGCCCGGGAGCCACAGTCGTGTGCCCCTGCCAGTGGAGAGAGGCGCTGGGCCATTCCAGCCACACAGGCCACGTTCCACGGTGGATGCACCACATTCTCCTGGAGCAAAACAAGCAGAGCCCTGGAGCAGAAAGGGGCCGGCAGGAGGTTCCCAGCCCCTGCAGCCCACAGAAGGCGCCGCTGCTTGGGGACAACCCTCTTGCGCACCATGCCAGAACAGACCCTCCCCAAGAGCTCAAAGAGGGGGCTCCCGTGAGAAAAGGAGACTCCGGTACAAGAGCAACACAAGCACTCACAGCAGGGTGGGAAATGGACCCTTTGCACTATCAAACCGCTTGCCTGAGCCCCCTACCTGAGCCCAGGGAGGGGAGGCCACGATCACAAGCTTTCCTTTAACCTCAGACAACAGCACCCGAACTGCAGCCCCCTCCATGCCAACCCTTGCTGGTTCTCTGCCAGCCTGATTGCATCTGCTGCCTTCCTGGATCTCAGCAAAAGATAACCTGAAAGTTTGACCCTCTGAGTCTTTCAGTGGAAAAATGATAAGGGACCTGTTGCAAGAAGGGAAAAAACCCACAGGAACTGAGACTCTCTTCCTTCTTTATGGAAATTGCAAAAAAGTTTTTTTTTTAAAAAAATTTAGAAACAGCCCCCCCCCCCCATTCCTGCTCAAAGGTGCCTGTGCAGACTTCAAAGGATTGTTTGAGGAGTCAAGCCATCTCCCCAATGGAAGCTCCATGTTGGAAACCTTCCCAGAGCAGCCTAGAGACATCACCCAGCTGCCCCCTCGCCCCACTTGGGTTCCCAAGGGATTGTGCCACACGTGGGCCAAGGGGGATCCCCAGAGGGCAGGGGAGGAATGTTACCTTGCCGCAGGTTATATAATAGCAGCCAAGAGGTAATTCAATCATCTTTACATAACTGCCGTCCTGCAGTGGCCTCTCCTTCGGTATCCAGAGAGGCCCTTACAGGATGGCGGTTATATAACTGAGGATGGAAGGAAAGGGAGTCTGTGGTTGGTTCAAGGGCAGGATGCGGACTCTCCTGACCACAAAGAGCCTCTTGACACCCTGCTTGGTCATCCTTCTTCTCTTAAGAAGGAGGGAACCTGAAGTTGATGGCAACATCACAAATGAAGCAATTGGGCGGCTGAGCTCAGGGTCACCACAGGGCAGCCTTTGCCAATTGTGGTCTTGGTGCCAAGCCCGGAGGGCAGCGGGTGCAGGCTCAAAGAAAGTGCAAAGGTCCGGGCGCCTTTGGCATCCTGCCCATTGGGCTTCTCTGTGGGGAGAGCAGTGGGAGGGAAGCTGATCCCAAGGAGAACTTGAAGGGGGAGTTGAGGCCAAAGCAGCCCCTCCCTGCTCTCTGAGGTCTTGCAAATCACTGGCATTTGCTAGAGCCCCCCCCCCCCAAATATGGTTCTAGCCAAGAAGAAACTGGCTGGCCAGGGTGTCCTCTCCTCCTGACTGTGATGCTTTTCTGGGCAGGTCAACAGAGAAAACTTTGGCACATGTGCAGCCTCCCCTCCTGATCTTTCTGGGAAGCAAAACTCAAGGCTGCCTTGCATGGCAGCACTTCCAAATTCCTTTTTTTGTTTTCCTAACTCAAAGCAAGCTGCATATTTTGTAATGCACTGGGTCAAGGTTCTGGTTGTCACCATGGAAATTGTCTGCAACCCACCTGGTGACTACAGGCATCAACTCCAGGAGTCCAGACCCCCAAAAGACACTTCCAAACCACCCGGCCTTCAGGAAGTGCCATTCGGCTATCCAGATGTTGGTCCTCCGGATGTTGCCACCCAAAAATCCCAGCATCCCCTCTTGTTCTGTTCTCTCGTAGTTTGGTGAAGGGTTCTCCTGGGTGGTTTCTCCACCACCAAACTCACCAGCCTCTGAAAGGGGGATCTGCCTGCTCCATTCGGGTCCAAAAAGTCTCTGGCACATCCACCTCTGGTTGTGGAGCTTCTGCCTTCCTGCCCCAGTTATGGTGGGAAGACAGCATAGCTCCTCTCGCATTGGGCCAGAAGCCCTTCCTGCCCAGGGAGATGCCCCCGCTCTGCCTCCCTCCCTACCAGGTGCCCAGCAAACGTGGCTCTGAAACCTAATCTCCTTTTCCTGCTCAGCTCCCAGGTTTCAGTGCCGGGAGAGGCAGATATATAGCAGCAGGGCCTGGAGGCCCCAGGGGCATTTCCCGCTTGATCATCATGGAGCTCGGGGGCACAGTGGGCATCTTCCTGGGCATCTGCTTCTCTTGCTTGCTGCTCATCTCTGCATGGAAGCGGATGCACAAAGAAGGAAAGCTGCCCCCAGGACCCACCCCACTGCCCTTCCTTGGAAACATCCTGCAGGTGAAAACCAGCGAGCCCTTCAAGTCCTTCCTGGCGGTGAGTGGTCCCCTCTTTGGTGCAGGGAGGAAGGCTGGTGGAGGTATTCGAGCTCATGGGGTGGCTGAGCAGAAGCTCCAGGTGGCCGAGAAGGAGCCCTTCCAAGCTCTGCTACATTCTAAACACACACACACACACACACACACACACACGGTTCCTCAAGTATGTCTAGGGATCCATGAAAAATGGAGCTTTTCCCCAGCCCGGTTTGGCAGCACCATAGCCAACCAGAGCTCCGGGGCTCAAAGGCAATGCTACCCCATCACTGGCAGGCTCCCAACCACTGAAATCTCATCAAGGCTGTTGGAATCCTTCATGGAGAGTAGATCAAACTAAATCCATTTTAGAGCCATTAGAGATCTGGGTTTCACCAGACAATCCCCCAAAGAAAACCTGTCCTGCCTCTGGGCTAAATTTGCTGCCAGGACCCCGAGTGGAAGCCTTTCGTGAACTCTTGTCCTGGGTCTTTCCTGCAGTTGAAAGAGAAATATGGCCCCGTGTTCACAATCTATCTGGGCCCTCGGAGAGTAGTGGTTTTGTGTGGACACGACACTGTGAAGGAGGCTCTGGTAGACCAGGCTGAGGAATTCAGCGGCCGAGGGGAAATAGCCACCATCGACCGGAACTTCAATGGGTTTGGTGAGTAGACCAGATCCAGGGCAGCCTCAAGAGAGGCCAGGTTTTCTAGCAGAAGGAGAAGCTGGTGGGAGGTTGGGGAAACCTGTGGGGAACCCCCTCATCTTCTGCCTGGATCACTGCTTCAGACAGAGAGGGGGCTGTTTTTATGGGACTGAAGATGTTGCCCTTGCTCTCCAGGTGTCGCTTTAGCCAATGGGGAACGCTGGAAGCAGCTCCGCCGCTTCTCCCTCACCACCTTGAGGAACTTTGGGATGGGCAAGAGGTCCATTGAAGAGCGCATCCAGGAGGAGGCCCAGTACCTGGTGGAGGAAATCAGGAGAACCAAAGGTTGGTGCCGACCAGGCCGAGCCACACCTGAATGGAGTCCGGTTCAGGGAAAGCTGCATCCTCAGGTATTCCTTTGTTCCCCGTCTCTCAGGCCAGCCCTTCGACCCCACCTTCTTCCTGAGCCGCACGGTCTCCAATGTCATCAGCTCCGTCGTCTTTGGCAGCCGCTTTGACTACGAAGACGAGACCTTTCTCTCCCTGCTGCGAATGATCAACGAAAGTTTTATAGAGATGAGCACCCCTTTGGCACAGGTAGTGGGCAACCTTTCTCCAGGTGTGTGGGTGTGGGCAGAAGGGTCCTCTGGTGGGCTCTCCCCCACAGACTGGGAACAGACTTCTTCCTGCGTTGACTCTGGTTAGTTCCGGGGTTCTGATTTTGCCCCACAAACACGCCAGGTTTCTATTCTTTGCCTTCCAGCTCTATGACATGTATTCCTGCATCATGCAGTACCTGCCGGGAAGACACAACCGCATTTACTACCTGGTTGAGGACCTGAAGGATTTCATTGCTGGGAAGATCGAAACCAACCAGGCGACGCTGGATCCCAGCAATCCTCGCGACTTCATCGATTGCTTCCTCATCCAGATGGAGAAGGTACCGCCAGGAGTTTCTCATCCCCAGAGAGGAGCCTGGAAATCTGAGGGACTAGAAAATGGGGCGGAGTGGGCGATAGGTGGACATTCCCACTGGAGTCCATCCCACAAGGCTATGAAGGAGCAGGAAGCTGTCTCAGGATGTCCCTACCTTGGTCTTCCCGGCCCGCTTCCCTCTGCTCCCCCAGTCATTTTGGGGAGCCGTTGCATTTCAGTTCCAGAATACCCAGCCAGTAAATAAGGGAGTGGCTTGTAAACCTGGACTTTCTGAATGCTTTCACGTTGCTTCTTACACGGTTCCTCTGCTCACCATGCACGCCCCGCTGAGACAAGCCGTTTCTTCCCTCGAAGGAAAAAGGAAACCCTTCCACTGAATTCAACCTGAATAATTTGGTCCTGACCACCCTCAACCTGTTCTTTGCTGGGACGGAAACCGTGAGCTCCACCCTGAGATATGGGCTCCTTTTCTTGATGAAATACCCAGAAGTGGAAGGTAGGCTGGCCAAACTCTGGAGCTGTTTGCACAGACTTGGCCAAGGGAAGGCAGCTTCCTCCCCACAAACTCCAGGGAAGACCCCCCCCCCCCGGTGGGAATCNACTCCAGGGAAGCCCCCCCCCCCCAGGTGGGAATCTCAGTTGTCAGAATGGAGCACTGGCATTCACCCCACTAGGTAGCTTGCAGAAGACCCGTTCAAAGTGGGGAAGCTAGCCCGGCCCCTGCAGCCACAGGCATTTCTCGGGTTGAGAGCTTGGGGGGGCTCTTAATGGAACCAATGTGGCTTCTTAAAAAAAGAAAACCATTGTCGGGAAGTGTCTCTGCATCAGGTCCAAGCCTTCCTCCCAGTCCAGGGTCAAAACTAAGCTCTGCTGCTGGTCCCCAGCAGGAATGTTTCTGTGGCTGGAGCAGGAATGTGGGTAGGCGAGCAAGGCAATTTTCATCAGGGTGGCCCCGATGCAATGAAAGTGGGGGAGTGTGTCCCTTGGGTGAATCTGTGGGGCTTGGAAAAGGGGGAAGGGGAGGGAGCTGCTCCAGACCTCTTCAGTTTTGGAGGCCTACCAGTGTCTGCCCTGCCTCCTGGCTAAGGTGCCTGAGGCTGTGGCCCCCACTGGGTTGGGAGGCCTGGGCCACTCGTGGCTCCTGCAAAAGAATTTCCTGGATGTTTCAACAGA
The DNA here is from genome assembly GCA_004320025.1 of Laticauda laticaudata. Classification (NCBI taxonomy): domain Eukaryota; kingdom Metazoa; phylum Chordata; class Lepidosauria; order Squamata; family Elapidae; genus Laticauda; species Laticauda laticaudata. Next base: position 10,878 of record BHFT01035899.1, on the reverse strand, counting down.
AAAGGTCCACAAGGAGATTGAGCAGGTCATCGGCCCCAATCGCCTTCCTGCCACGGAAGACCGGCTGAAGATGCCCTACACAGATGCCGTAGTCCATGAGATCCAGAGGGTGACGGACATTGTCCCCATGGGAGTGCCCCACACGGTGATCCGGGACACTCAGTTCCGGGGGTACCTTCTGCCGAAGGTGAGGTTCCCCGAGAGGAAGGGGGCGTGTGCAGCGATGGTCCATCCCTGTGAATGGAGCCTCGCTCTGAGTTTGGGGTTGTGTTTTCGCAGGGCACGGATGTCTTCCCCTTGCTTGGCTCGGCCTTAAGGGACCCCAAATATTTCAGTGACCCCGAGAACTTCAATCCCGGACACTTCCTGGACGAGAACGGCCGTTTTAAGAAGAACGAGGCTTTCGTGCCGTTTTCCTCTGGTAAGGGTTGGGGCCTGTGGTTTGCTCTTTTCCTCTGTCTTGGGGGCACCTGACCAGGGCAGCACAGGTGAGGCGGAGAGTGGAACTGCTTCGAGACCCAGACGGGACCTTCCCAAAGAAACGCTTTGTCCACTTGAGTTGCAGTTTTACCGCTGGAAAGGAAGGAAATACCTCCGCCTCTGATGCCCATCAGCCCCTCTTTGGAACTCCTCCCTCCCTTTGGGAGGCAGTATGGGTCTTGAAGGGGGGATTATGGGTGGCCTGGCCCCTGGAAACCCAAGGCCTGCTCCAGGCTGTCCCTCTGAGCCCTGGCCTGGCCCTCCCACTGGCTCTCTGGGCTAGCGAGATGGGGGATGGTGAGAGGGGTGGCTTTGGCCTGACCCCTCACTGCCTCCAGCCAAACCCCTCCTCCCTCATCAAGGCAGCTCTCCCCCCCAAGCTGGGCCTTGAAAAGACGATGGCCCCCATGGCCAGGAGAAGTGGGAAAGGAGCCTCCCCGTTGGAGTCGGGCAGGGAGCCCTTGTGGGCAGACTCTCCAGCCGATGTCTCTGCCCGGCTTCTCTCCTCTCCTCCAGGGAAGCGCGTCTGCCTGGGGGAAGCCATGGCTCGGATGGAGCTCTTCCTCTACTTCACCACCATGCTGCAGAACTTCTCACTGAAGTCGCCTCTGCACCCCAAGGACATCGACGTCTCCCCCAAAATGAGTGGCTTTGGGAACATCCCCCCCGTCTACCAGCTGAGCATGCTGCCCCGCTGCCCCCGGGCATCTGCTGCCTCTCTCTAGCTCCCTTCCTGTCCCAGCCCCACAGCCCTCCCAACCTGGGGAAGCGCCCCACCCAGCAGGGCTCCCTGCCTTCTGCTGGGCCAATTGAAGCAGATCACAGGCTCTGGGGTCTGCTGGGTCAAATGGATCCCTTCCTCAGAGCATCCCCTGTTCTTGTCCAGATCCCAATCAGGAGCAACAAGGAGGGTGTCCGTGGAGGAGCCCATAGCATCCCAGAGGAAAACTACTCCCCTGTTCCATCCCAGCCCTGCTTGGCCCTCCAGCTGGCAGGCCTAGCCTGGGCTCTTCTCTCTGCCCCCACACCCCTCCCTAAGACCTTCTCCCAGCCTCAAGAGGTGACTGGATGGGACAGAGATTTAGGGCGGAGGGTGCGAAATTCAGTTGCTGGAGAGTGCAGTCAGAACAATCTGGCCATAAAAGTTACATCTTCCTTTTGTCCCTGTTTGGCCCTTTTGTTTCAGCCTCCCACAGCCCCTTCAAGGGCCAAGGACAACCCACTGCAGCCAACTTGGTGGCCACATTTTTTGTCAAAATTATTGCAACACTTACATTTCCGGATTGACTTTATTTTATTATTACTGAACATGGTTCCATTGGAACCAATATAACTTTTGTATTTGTTGAAGTGTCCCATGGCAAGTTGGCTGTGGTGAGTTGTCCCCTTTCACCCCAAGAGAGGGCCTAAAGCCCCCAGCCCCAGAAAGTTTGTATATGGTCTCCCTTTATACGCAGTGGTGATTCCAGACAGAATCAGCCCTCTTCTCACACATATTAACTCAGCTTAGAAATCTGTCCGATCTTCAAAACTGCAATTAAAAGTCTGTTTAGAGAAATAAGCAAAAAATAATAATAAATCTGTATTTTAATAACAAGATATTCAGACTTGGAGAAGAGAGTGAAATTGCAGAAACAGAGGCTGCTGCAGTCAATCTTCCTAAACAGAATTTATTTCAGAAATCCTTTTTTAATTTCCTATGAATATTCCTTTTAGTATGAACATTGTGAAGACACAGAAGTTTTAGGAAGAAAGAGGACAAAATGCTGGATTTAGTAAGAAAATTCTTATTTTGAACGATCCTGTACGCAGTCTGAACAAAGTTTAAACACAGAATAAAACATGTTTTACTATCAAGAGATTATGGATTAAATTTTACAGGGATGAAGATACCTATGTTGTGTATACATCGTGGGCTTCGATAGGTCTACCCCAATGCCTCTCTTGGCCAGCTTCAGCCCAGGAGAGTGATCCCCACAGGGAAACTCTCAAAACAGGGAAAAGCCACAGGGGAATGAACAGAACCTCTGCTGGCTTGCAGAGCCCCCCCTTAGGTCTGGCTGAGCCGGACCAGCCCTTCTCCCCTGTCCCAGGCAGGGAGGGTCCTGACATTTCCATGGCCCGTCAGCAGCAGCACTGCGGAGTGTGAGAGACAATCCTTGCTGCAGCGGGTGCGAAGAGCTCAGGCCTTGGCCAGTCGGGGTGGGAGGTGGGGAGGAATGGCGTGACTTCGGGATCAGCTCCAGCCCATCCCCGCCTGGGAGAAGTGCAGTCGTGTGCTTGAGGGGTCTGGAGGGGTTTCCAGAGAGGATGGCATTTCCCCCTCGCCCCATCAACTGCACCCATCGCTTGTGGAGGGCAGGGGGGTAGAAGGGGCCATGGGGCACCTCTTGGTTTCTTTCTTTCTTTCTTTCTTTTTGAAAATTTTATTTGGGTTTTCACAAAAAACAAAATACAAATAAAACATCTTTTTTGAAAATAGCATGGAATTTTTCGAAGGTCCCAGGTTATCAACAGACACAAAACTTTCAATTGTCATTGCTCATTTGTATATTTTAATTTCCCCATATTTATTACCATTTTTACATTTTCAACATTAATTTTTCCCCTCTTTTAATTGTCCCAATTTTAGTTTGATTTATCCTCATTCTCAATTCAAACTCTATGTATATTTATACTTTTTACCGTATCCTGTTTACAATTGATATAAATATCTTTCTTATTAAACACGATTCTTCCTGTAGTTATCAATTAGAGATATGGACACCATTTATATCTGTTAAATTTTGTCCATTCAAAACTCTTATTTAAGGCTTCAAAAGTAGTATTAGCTTTGAGATTATCATCATTCAACATATAATACGAATAACTTCCAATTCGGATTCTGCTTGGTACAATTTCTTAAAATAGACAATATTATCTTAAAAAGAAAAAAGGTTAATAGGACATGATTGTAAATAAAAACACACATTACATCCATTCCGAATTCAATTTCTATCCATTAATATGCATTAAAATCTCAACATCTGTTAACAATTTCTTGTTCAATTTGAATAATCATACTTTCTTTGGGAACACTTATAACTTTCCCATGCATTAATTCCTTTTATCCCATATTTCTTACTTACTTTATATTGGTCAAAATCAGTACTAATCATTAAAAATGTTCCGCTTTTAATGTCTCTGAATCATTTTAAAATTTATTTATCAACAAAACATCCCACTACATTACCTCAAAATAAATATTTCAAAGATTTTCTAAAATTATTTCTATTTGTAATATAGAGCAATCGCTGATCGTTTATGTACCTTTGCCAGAATCGCCTTTTACAATTAAATTTTCCATCCCAGTTATCTGATGAAAAACCTTTATGGTTAGGGTATGCTCTCCTTTATCCTTAACATCTCTCCTGTTTCTCAATTTCTTGTTTCTGTGCTTTTTACAACTTCTTTCTTTCTCCTTTCTTTCCCCCTCTTCTTCTCCTCCCCTTTCTACCCGTCCTAAGCTTCTCACTCTCTCTATTGTAGATGCCTCCTCTTCTGTTGCCTAAGTGAGGTGGGGGGGGATATACTTATCCTTTCAAATTGCCCTAATTTCTATCTTTTTGGATTGTGTTTTTTAGCTTCTGGGTAAACTTTCACTTCGTTCTATTCCCCCTTTTCTTTCCGCCCCCCACTTAAAATTTATTTTATCTATGTAAAAGAGATGGCTTCAATCTTTGTCCCAGGTCTTTCTGTTCCTGCCTCAAGCGTTTCTTATTGCTTACTTCATATTTTCCGAAATCTCCATTTATCTAAGAATTGATATAACTACTTGAAGCCAAAAGAAACTTTCTGTCCTTCTTGGCATCTTCTTTCCATTTTTTAAGTTCCGTTTTCAGGTGGTCTATCTTAGAGTATGGATACCATTTTTAAAGACTTTATTAAAACATACCACCACTTAATTTTAGTCATGCTAGATGCACCAATTAATAAACCAAAAAGTTCACGATAGTCATTCAAAAAATAAATCGAAGGCTTGTTTCTACTTTGCTTAATCTTTTTTCTGTTCTCTATCCTGGGGTTCTCATTTATTTTGTTACCACACGTTTCCATTAAAATGGAATCTTGATGGAATCTTGTGATTCCTTTTAATTACAGTTTCCATTCCTTAATTTCCATGGCAGTCTTCTCCATTTTTTTCCAGATTGCGTTGCGCGGCTATCTTATCTTTTTTCTCCTTGTTCCATTGCTTTAAAGTCTTTAAAATGTCCAGAAATCCTTATTATTCCCTTTGACTTCTACCTTTTTCATTAGCATGACCTTATTAATGTCAATAGTTGGAGTTTTTTTTTATCCAATTATTTCGTTGCTTAACGTCTGCTTAGCTGTCTCAATATAAGGGAAAGGGAAGAATAAAAAAAAGCTTAATCCTTTTCCCTTTCTCTCTCTCCTTCGCAGCTTTCAAAATCTTCTTTTTGGAAACAATGTTGTTAAGTTTAAATCCCAGGGTACCTTATTTGTAATGCTTATGCTGTACCGGTCAAACGGCAAGAGACTTTCGGTCGTCTTATCTTGCTCCGTGACAATTGTTGTGCCGTGTTGTTCGTCGAGTTCTTCTGTGGTGCATCATTTCTGACCACCCGCTGCAAACCGCCTTCGGGAAAGGGAGTCATGGCCAGCTGGGGAGGAGAGATGTGGCTCTCCTCAACCCTGCAGGCAGTCTCCCACCTCTTCACCACCTCTGCGGGGTGGCTTAGCCCTGACACCAGCCGGCTCAGGGCACTCCAGCGGCGAGCATGGATCGAAGCCTCGGAGAGACAAGGTTTTGGTCTGTCGCCAAAGAAGCTCAAAACCGGAAGTCCTCCTCTTGGTTTCTTTCCATCCCTCTTTCCAAGCATTGGGAGGGAGACCCCGACTCCCACTGGCCACAGCCCTTAGTGATTGACTCTCCCTTCGGAGGCCTAGTGACACTCCCTCTGGGACTGCTGGGCTGCCAGTTCCCTGCAGTTTGGGTCTTGGAGTTGATCCAAAGCTTTGCCAATGAATGTTCCTTGCCCTGAAGGCTCACGGTCCCTGAATTACAGCCTTTGGTGCCTCCTGCCCTCAAAATCCTCATCCGAGTTACCTCCTTGCCCATAAATGCAAGGAGGTGGGGGCAGAGACTCCTGCAGCTGCCCTCAGGAGTGGCATCCACCCTCCTTGCATTCAGGGCCACCAGACCCTGAGAGCTTCTGGGTCTCTGGTGCAAGCCCTCCCCCATCCCTCCTCGGCCTTCTGTGGCTACCACCTGCTCCTCTTCCACTTCTTTTGGGGATTGGTCACACCCAGCTCACCTCTCCCTGGCTGGGCTGAGCAGAAGGGGAGCCCAGCTGGACAGTAGAGGCCTGGGACCACAGACATCAATCTCAGAAAGGGCAGAAATGCGCTCTAGGCAGGCGTCGCTCTCCTGCCTGGCTTGGAAGAGACCTGGGCTGTTGCACAACCTGGATGNGGAGCTGCCCGTCCCCATGGATCTCCTGGGAGGAGGGACCCTCCTCCTGGCCGTCTTCCTGGCCGGCCTCCTGGTCCTCTCCTCCTGGCAGCAAATGCGCAGAAGGGGCAAGATGCCCCCTGGACCCACGCCCCTTCCCCTGATTGGGAACCTGCTCTGGATAGACCGAAACAACCTGCCCAAGTCACTCATCAAGGTAAGGCCTCCTCTGCCCCCCCCCCACCTGCTCCTTCCTGCCTTCAGCCTGACCAGTTCAAGTGGCCGTTGCTGGCCTTGGACTCCCCGGCATTGAAGGTCAGTCCAGGACCCCAAAGCTTGATGGAGATTCTCCCTGTGTTTGGCAGGCCTCAGATGGTGGAAGAGGAATCGGACTGCTTGGTTGGTTGGTCAGATGCCATCAAGTCCTGGTTGACTCTTAGCTGCCCAGCAGGCAAGCTTCAGAGAGAGAGAGAGAGAGAGAGAGAGAGAGAGAGAGAGAGAGAGAGAGATTGTAGTCCAGGAAGAGGAAATCCTGATATTTTAAATCTTCATTTTAATAAAGATAAATATTTCATTATTGCCACACCTTGCTTGTGTTTCCTTTTCAGAATGCAGGCTGGTGAGAAATTGGGAGCAGCTGGGGGGCAGAATTTGGGGGAACAGGTGGGTGTAAAATAGAAGAAGGGGCCAGGAATGATAACATCCACCTTGAGAGGGGCAGAACAGCCCTCCTCCCCAGCATCTGAGGGTCCCCAGGGGTTGAACCCTGCTGTCGAATAAAGATAATCCACAGCAGGAGCCCCACCCCATGGATTCGCCCACTGAGACCCTCTGCCCAGCAGCTCCTGCCCAGGGTCTCATCTGGTCAGCTGGGGGAAGATGCTCGTGAGGACCAATTTGGTTCTGCCGGCAAAATCTTCTCTCCTTCTCTTTCCCGGGTTCTCCGCAGCTGAGTGAAAAGTACGGGCCGCTCTACACGCTCCAGCTGGGACCCCGCCGCATCGTGGTGCTGTATGGCGGTAAGGCCATTAAGGAGGCCTGTAGATATTGGACTAAAATCCACACATGGTTGGAAAAAATGACAAAAAAAACACATAGACTTTTAAACCAGAGATATTTTTATTGGGAATTTTACCTGAAATATATGGTAGGGAATTGAAATATTTGATTGTAAATGTATTAACAGCAGCTAGGATTGTATTTGATAAAAATTGAAAAAATGAGAAAATACCAACGCAGGGGGAAGTTATTGAAACAATAATGGAATATGCTGAAATGAGTAAATTGACATTTGAAATTAGAGAACAAGAAGACAAACAATATTATAAGATATGGGATTTAATTTATCAATGATTAGAAAATAAAATATGGCAATGAAATATGTGGAACTTTACAATATAAGGAGAATAGAACTATATAGAATATATAAAGATGTATTATCATATTATAATTATGGGATGGCCTCAGGATGGTAATATGAATTGTTGTAAGATAAATCAATTTAAAAATATGGAATATCTCTCATAACATGAATGAATAATAGTATAGTTAAATGATTGATTAACAATGATAATAATGTATTTAGGAATATTTGATTGATAATTTGAGGTGTGGGGTGAGCTGGATTTGTCATACCATGTTCTGCGCAGGAGGGGTTGTCCAGGAACCCAGTAGGTGCCTCCATCTAGGGGTGGGATGTGTTAGAAATAAGAAAATTCAAAAATAAAATGTAGGTGAATAGAATAGTATATTATAGGATGAAGAAGACAGTTGCTCTATAGATATTTACTATCTTGATGTAATCTGTAAATATATTTTCTAATATATTTACTCACTGTTAAACATGTACCTGCAATCTATTACATCCTCCTGTATCACCCTGTTTCCTCCAGGAGGCAATTCACATGCACATTTGACATGACTAAAGATCAGTTAGGAGGATAATAGGAGAAAGAGATAAACCATTGCTCTAACTTTCTTTAATCAATTGAAGTTAGGTTTTGTTTTTCAAAACCTCAGCTTACTTTGCACAGATGTTAGAAATGCATATACAAAGAAGTGCTGAATGTAACATGAATATGTAACAAGTGTGGTGTTAGGAATAGATATTTCTTTGTTCTCAGACTGTTAGAAAAGAGGCCCTGCTGAAGGGACATTCTTTAATGCCAAGAAAGATAAGATATGATGGGAGGTCATTGGGTGTTATCAAAGGAGATGATGTGGTCTCCATAAGGGGTCTCGGATTAGCTGTGCTCGGTCACTGGGTCGATGTAGGAGGGGCATGGTGGGGGGGCATAGGGATAGATGAAGTATAAAAGGTAATGTATTGAAGTCTTAGGTGTGGTTCTTGGCTCAAACTTCATGTTGAAGTCAGCTGAGATCCCCCGCTCTTTGCAAACAGCTTAACAAAATAAAATCTGTGTTTTCACCGATCCAAGTTTTTGTCATTTGGGTTCATTTCCAACAGATGCTACCGGTTCGGACTGGTTCGGGGGTATTGGTAGATCCAAAGAGCAACTGTCATAGAACCAGTTCAGTCTGACTTGCTCTGAGGATCTTCAGTTGGGGCCTCCCACCTGCCCGTGGTCCTATGTCCTTTTCATCGTCTCAGCTGATCGGCCAGGCAGAGTGGATTGCCCTGTTAATCAGCTGAGCGGCGCAGGGGTTTTACTTTAGTCTTAGGACATACGTGCACAAAGCGCGCAACCACCGAACCAGTTGTTATGCCGGTAGCATCCCACCCCTGCCTCCATCCCTCTGACTACTGGGTTGACCAACCGTGACCCACCTTTCAAGGCCCCTGGGGAGTTCCCCTTCTCTGTTGTCTGCACTGCCTCTGCTCCAGGAAGGGAAGGGCTCAGAAGGACGTGGTCTCTTCTCTTGGCAGAGAACTGGGCAATGCTGTGTCTGCAGGGAGGACTTCTTTGGGTCCCAACACCTCCTTCCCCCTTTCTCTTCTGGTCCACAGGAGTTGCCTTCAGCAATGGGGAAAAGGCCAGAGAGCTACGATGGTTCTCCATCAGGGCCCTTCGGAGTTTTGGGGTGGGAAAGGGATCCATCGAAGAGCGGATCCTGACCAGTCCCGGGAGATCTGCAACCAGAGCCAACTTTAGCCTGGGGTGTCTTGTTTCTTTCTTTAAGGGGGGAAGGGGGGCATAAAATTTTCCAGTTGCTTTGGGCCTAGAAGGGCTTCTCTCCCTCCAGGGGCCCCCTTTGACCCCACCTACTTCCTGAGCCGCTCCGTGTCCAACGTCATCAGCTCCATCATCTTTGGCAGCCGCTTTGACTATGAAGACCAAGAGTTCCTCTCTTTGCTGATTGCAGTGTATGAAATCTTTCACTTCAGCTCCTCTGCCCAGGGACAGGTACCCCCCCTTCTGTTGCTTCTCTTTGGGGAAGGCATCTCTGGGGGTCTGAATTTCTAGGCACTGGAATGGGTGTTTGTGTGAAGAGAAGGTTGCAAGGTCAGTGACTGGCTCTCCTCTCACACTGGTGAAGGAGGACCTTCTGTGGAGTGGAAGGAGCAAATATCCTAGGTGAAGTAGGGCTCCACTCTCAGGCCTAGCCCACTCTCATCCCACCTCAGCTCCACTTGCCAGGGTCTTCTTCTACAAGGAAGCCCCCCCCCTTCCCTTCTTTCTTCAATCCACCACCCAGCCTGCAGCTCTTGGATGTCTTCTTTGGGATCATGCAACACCTCCCTGGCTCACAGCAAAAGTCTTTCAAGATGTTTTCATAGCTGAAGAAATTTGTGACCAAGAAGCCAAAAGCCCACCAGGAGACTCTGGACCCCAACTCCCCATGGGATTTCATTGACTGCTTCCTGGTGAAAATGCTGTAGGTAAAAGGGGGACACTTTGCTGATGGGATGATTAACATAAACACAAACATACTCAAACCAACTTGAATGGGACCAAATACAAACCAAAGACAGATACACCATCCAAGTCTCTTTTGAATGGATCTGCCCCAGATTCCTGCCCTAAAAAGGGCAAGAGGCTAAACCAGCAATAGTCAAAGTTTGAGCCAGAGGTTAGGTAAACAAAAGTCCACTGTTGGCAGCAAAGTCAGCCTCATCAAGGTTCAAGGTGTCCAAACTTCTCGAGAAGGTCAGACATCATCAAATTAGGAAATCTATTGAGTAGCTGAAGCTCCATGTCTTTCCCTAATTTAACTGAAGTAGATAGAACAATTATTCAATTTTGACTCTTAAACCCAAGTACACGTTCAGTCAAGATGGAAGCTGTGCTGGCAGAGGGTGAGGGGAGTTTTAGTGGACAATAGGCTGAAATAGAGGGATAAACAAATTGATAAAAACTTTCCCTTTTCTTCCACCAAGGAAGAAAACAATCCTGACTCCTTCTTCACCATGAAGGACCTAGTCGCAACCACGCTTAACATCTTCATAGGTGGTACAGAAACAATCAGCAGCACTTTGCATGATGGGTTCCTGATCCTGCTGAAGTATCCAGAGGTGGAAGGTAATTTCCATGGCAACAAAGAAATAAAAACCATCAGTCAGAGAGCAGGGCACGGGTTGCAATAGGAGCAGTTGAGATCTCCAAGGCCCAACCCCTTCTCCCCAGTAGCCGTTGAGGGATTTCAATGAACTTCCTTGTGAAATTCAGACCCATCACGTGGTCTCCTGCATGATGGGAGATCTTCCTGCCTCCTCAGGACGCTGATGGTGTCCCAGGGCAGAAGCGGAAGGGCAGAAGCGGAAGGGCAGAAGTGGGCCTCCTCCGGCTCCTAGTCTCCCTCTATCTGATCTCTCCCCAGAGAAGATCCACAAGGAGATTGACCATGTCACTGGAGTCAATAGGACTCCCAGCATGGAGGACAGGCTGCAGATGCCCTACACAGAAGCCATGATTCATGAGATGCAGAGATTTGGGGACATTCTCCCCCTGGCACTGCCACGGCGTGTCACCCAAGATGTCCAGTTA
>BHFT01035897.1:0-11796 GCA_004320025.1 Laticauda laticaudata | reverse complement strand
TGGCCTGCCGGCTTGTAGCCAATGGCAGTTGCTTGAATTTGCCGCCTTTTGACAGCTCTTTGGATTGGTTCACTAGGAATGCTTAGTTTATTTGACCAATCAGGTTTGCATATTTGGAGTCACCCAATTTACATATAGAACAGTATATATACCAACAATAGCTCATTTAATAAAAATTATCTTTAAGATGATAACATGATTTAAATTTTAATTCTTTCAATCACATATTTTTCCATTGTTCCATCTGGATAAAATAAAATTAAACTGAGGTTTTAGCTCACTGTATACTCTACACAGAATACTGTGTACTCTTGCACTTATTCTTCTGTTTGAAATTTCAGTAAAGGTTTATACATTTTTGCAATTACAGTTCATCATTGCTGCACATTTCTTTTTCAAACTCAGTCTTAACAATGTTCAAAACTATACATTTGTTTGTCTACTTTTAATATCTAATAATTGTAAATAAGAGTACCATTGACAACTATATACCTCTGCCATTATTTCTTCTCATGATTTTGTTACATTCCCTTGACAAAATTTTAATATCTCACTGTAAGTTACCCATTTGTGTTTGCCTATTATTTCTTGTCTATAAAATGTTTCTTGTGCAGAAAGTTACAAAGATGTTTTTGGGTAAAACCTGGGTTTATATTCAATACTCTCAAGATAGTACCTCTAATATAATGATTTTTAAAATCAGCATTAACCATGACTTTATTGTACCATGAATATCCATGCCATCCAAGTCTCAGGTCATATCTTTCTAATTCCAAAAGCCTTCTATTTCTCAGCAGCAGATGAAAGAATGGTCTTTCATCCAAACAAAACAACAAGCTGCAAAATACAATTTCAAATAAGGTGAACCCAATCATCATCTTTCTTTTGCATTTTTTAACACCTTATACTTGCTTAACTCGTGTTTCTTCCCGACACCCAGATTTAGATATATCCTTCTGTCACTATTTAAATGGTGGATCAGTTGTCAAAACAAGTATTATCTGAAAGAAAACATCATTTTTGGCAAGACACTAATTTTTTTCATAGAAATTTCCCCCTATAATAACAGTTGTAATGTCTCCCATTTTAACATACCATTTTAAACTTATCTTTACATAATTATTTTGAAATAACATACAAATCATATCTGTTATAGTGATATCTGTATAGTTTGCCACCTTCTCAATCTTAAAACCCATTTTATTCATCCATATTGTTTGATTTTCTATTTTTACATTTTTGTTAATATCTTCTGTACCATAATGTACCATTTTTATTTATACATTCATATTTCAATTTCTTTAAAGGATCTTCCAGAGTGAATATAGTCACCTGCAAAAGTTGATAACTTATAAGTTTCTTTTTTAATCTTTACTCCACAATCTTCACATATTGGCATATATCTCTATTCACTACTTCAAGAATCAAAATAAAGAAGAGAAGAGACAGTGGGTAGCCCTGTCTTGTTCCTTTATAAAAAAAATCTCAGCGGGTTTTGTTAGATCTCCATGAAAATTATTTGTACACATGCAAATTATCTTACTCATTTTATAAAGTTTTCTCCAAAACTCATATCCTTCTTGAATAAGAAAGCCCAGTTCAAATTGTCAAAGGCCTTCTCTGTATGATACATTAACATTACCAATCAAGAATTATTAAAAAAAGAAACCTTATACACTTTCTTTCTCTGTCTTTCCCCTGCTATGCTGTGGTCATTGAATTTATAACTTTATTTTAGTTTTGTCTTGATTTTGTTTAAAACAAACAAAAAATCCAGAGAAGGTTCTGTTTCTTTTTCGAAAGGAATGAATGTTTATTGTATTACTGTATCTGCTGAACTATAAACATTGAGCTGCTTGCCACTATTTGGATACCAGAAAACATATACGTGTTTGTGTACATGCATGTACATAGATATATATTGTGGTAGTGTAATAAAGAAGCAGGACAATGACATAAAAAAGGCTGTCTCATCTATTACATTTCTAAAATAATACTAATATATGTCACATTAATGTTCCTGCTTTAAAAACAAGTTCTCAGAAATATATTCCATTGAAAACCTGACTTGTAAGTCACATGCTGAGTAATTTCCAGTGTAAAGCTAAGCAATATATGTTTGTATGTATGTATGTATGTATGTATGTATGTATGTATGTATGTATGTATCTCTGTCTCTGTCTCTGTCTGTGTGTATATATATATGTGTGTGTGCTGTTCAGCTTCCTTCGGGTATTATCCCACGTCATTGTAGTGCTTTTAAAGTTGTAGCAACATTTCAGCAAATTCATCTGCCATCATCAGGCGTCTGTATTGAGTTTGTATGTGGGTCAGGCTCTCAACAGCCATTGGTTTTAAATTTGAGGCTAGCCTATTGCTGTGCAGGAATGTTTTTTTTCTACATCCTGATTGGTTTGGGAGTCTTGGGTCTGTGTTATTTTGGACTTGGAGTTTGTTTGATTGGTGTTTTGGTTTTTCTGTCTGTTTTGTGGCTTTGATTGGCTGGCAAACACTGTGTTCCTGTAGCTAAGCCGCATATATATATATGTGTGTGTGTGTGTGTGTGGTGTGTGTGTGTGTGTATGTATTGTATGTACGTAAGATATATATATATATATATATTATATATATATATATATATATATATATATATATATATATATATAATATATCTATTGGGTTTTTTTCAAGCTTTCGCGCGGGTACTTACATATGTGCTGTTCGCTTCCTTCGGTATTATCCACGTCATTGTAGTGCTTTCAAAGTTGTAGCAACGTTTCAGCAGAATCTCACTGCCATCATCAGGCTTCTGTATGGATGTGGGTTCTCACAGCTTTTGTTTCAAATTCGAGGTTGGTCTATTCTGATTCTGGCTGGGAGTTTTGGTCTGTGTTCACTGGATTGGAGTTTGATTGATTGGTATTTCTGGTTTCTTCTGTCTGTTTTGTGGCTTTGATTGGCTGACAACACTCTGTTCCTGTGTGGGAGGCTTTCAGTGCAGCTTGGCTTCGTGTGAAAGGCTTCTATTAGGAAGCCAGGTTTCACCTGGGTGCTGGTGGGGGGTGTTCGAGTTGGAGGCATCAGAGGGAGTTTGTTTGTGCTCAGGTGTTTGCCTGGTTTGTGGTGTGGAGTCTTTCTATTTGAGAGTGCAGGCTTCCAAATGATTGACAGTCTGCTGGAATCATCTCTTCTATTCATGCTTTCAGGTCTTTTTTCAATCTCTATGGCTTCTCTTATGATTCTGTGGCTGGGGTTTTCTATAGTGGCTAGGGTTTTAGTGCCATTAAAGTTGATGTTGTGACCTGTGGATTTCATTTGTTGGACTAGTGAGGAGGTGTTTTCAACTTTTTTACTGCATTTTTGTGTTCATCTAGGCGGGTACTTATTCTTCTATTGGTCTGTCCAATGTATGTGGCCGGGCATGATGTACAGGGAATTTCGTATATGCCTTGGTTTTCAGGTCAATTTTATCTTTGGGGTTTTAAGGATGGATGCTATTTTTTTTGTCTGTTTTGAAGGCAGTCTTGATGTGATGCCTGTGTAGTAATCTTAACTGATTTTATCTGTAGTACCTCTGTATGTAGGGCTAAGACCAGCTGTTCCATAGGTCTTGTTGATCTTCTCGTCTCTGTTACGTCTTGGTTGTGTTTTTGTGGATCAAGTTGGTGATTTTATTTTTTGTGGAAGCCATTAGCTGTCAATACTTTAGTCAGGGGTGCATAGTTCAGTCTTTATATGTGTCTTGTCTGCCAGGCGTTTGGTTTCTGGTAATTAGTGTTTTAGCCACGGAATTTATCTGTGCTGAGTGGTTCGTGGGATGGGCGTTGAGGTAGCGGTTGGTGTGTGTTTTCTTTTGGTATATGAGTGTGTCCCAGTTGTGCCATCTGTTCTTTTTGTAGATTAGTACATCTAGGAATGGTAGTTGTTTGTTTATTTCCATTTCCATGGTGAACTTGATTTTGGAGTGTGTGCTGTTTAGGTGTGTTAGGAAATTGTTTAGGTTTTCTTTTCCATGGGGCCAAATCACAAATGTGTCATCGATGTATCTTAGCCATAGTTTGGGTTTGTAGGTGGCATTAGCCAGGGCTCTGGATTTGAATTCTTCCATGAACAGTTTGCATGACGGGTGACAGTGGTGATCCCATAGGGGCTCCTTCAATTTGCTTGTATCTTTGTCCTTTGTATATGAAATATGTGTTGGTTAGGCTAGTGTTCTTGTTAGTTCCACTGAGGTCGCTTTAGTTGGTTGGTATTTATTTTTGATGATTTGGAGAGTTTCTTTATCGGACTTGAGTGAAATAGTGAAACCACGTCGGCAACTTACAAGCAGATCTTCTTGTTCCACATGTAGATCTTTGATCATTTCTAAGAAGTGGTTATGAGTTTTGTACATATGAAGCTGCGGTTTCAGCATGGGGCTGGTAGTTGTTTTGCTAAGTATTTAGCCTAGGTTTTTAATGGTGCTCCTTTGGAGCTGACTATGGGTCTGAGAGGTATGCCTTCTTTGTGTATTTTTGGGAGGCCGTATAATTTGGGGCATCTAGAAGATTTTTCTCTTGGGATGATCGTCTGTTGGATTTCTTTGCTTATGTGGCTGGTTATAATTTTCTTCTTGGTTAATTTTTTTCTAGATATGTGGTTGGGTCTGTGTTTATAGGTTTTGTATATATATATGTATGTATATATATAGATATGTATGTACCCACTTGGATGAACACAAAAATGCAGTAAAAAAAGCTGGAACACACCTCCTCACTAGTCCAACACATGAAAACCACAGGTCACAACATCAACTTTAATGGCACTAAAACCTAGCCACTATAGAAAACCCAGCGCACAGAATCATAAGAGAAGCCATAGAGATTGAAAAAAGACCTGAAAGCATGAATAGAAGAGATGATTCCAGCAGACTGTCAATCATTTGGAAGCCTGCACTCTCAAATAGAAAGATCTCACACCACAACCAGGCAAACACCTGGGCACAAAACAGACTCCCTCTGATACCTCAGCTCAAACACCCCCACACCAGGCACCGATGAAACCTAGCTTCCTAATAGATAATAATGTCAGCTATACTGAAAGCCTCCAACACAGGAACAGAGTATTGCCAGCCAATCAAAGCCACAAAACAGACAGAAGAAACCAGAACACCATCAAACAAACTCCAAGTCCAATAAACACAGACCAAGACTCCCAACCAATCAAGTTGTAGAAAAAAACATCCCTGGCACAACAATAGGCTAGCCTCCAATTTAAAACCAACCGACTGGTGAGGCCCTGACCACATCAAACTCAATACAGAAGCCTGATGATGGCAGATGAGATTCTGCTGAACCATTGCTACAACTTTAAAAGCACGACAATGACGTGGGATAATACCGCGGAAGCAAGAGAACTGCATTCATGTAAGTACCCGCAAAACCTTAAAAAACATATATATAACTTCATATAACTTCAGGGATCTATCTTATCTTCCCTCCATTGATATTTGTGGATATTGCTCAGGGGGCTTTGCTTTGCTTTGTTTTTGAAATAATGGATTGGAGAGGAGTGCTAGAGAAGTTAAGTCAAGATATCTTGTTGCATTTTTCATTTTTGTTTCTACTTTACAGAATGTGATATATCCGTTTTCAGATAGCAAATCAGTATTTATATCAAAAGAGCTGTGTTTGATGAGAACCAAAGTCCCATACAGTAACCAGCTAGTTAGCACTGCTGAGCTACAAGCAAAATAAGAACAGAACAGAAAGCTTCTGTTGCATTTCCTACAAATGTTATGAACAGTTTTACTCTTTCTAATATTGTGGGTAATGTACTCTCAACATGATTTGTCATCATAGCTAGCCTTAACCTCTGTGAATATGTTTAATCCTCTTTTAAAGTGATTGAAGTTGGTAGCTGTCATGACTTCTGGTACTAACGCATTCCACACATTATTGTGAGAAGAAATATTTTATGTATTCCAACCCCACCAACACTAACATTCAGCTTCACTGGGTGATCCAGCATCTGAGAATTCTGAGAGAAAAGGAAAATCTCCTGATTTCTTTTTCCACACAGTGCGCAATTGTATTCACTTCCATCCCTCTCCACTCTTTGCTCTTTAAACAGTTTCTAAACCTTTCCAGTCCCTTAATCATGTGGATAGCTTTTTCCAGTTCTCTTTTTTCAGGTACAATGACAACTGTACCCAGATTTCTAAGATGTCATGTCACAAATCTATAAACAGGCAATACAATAGTTGCAGTTTTGTTTCTGTTCTTTTGCAAATGATCTGCAAGGTGAAGCCTGCCATTGTGAAGAGCTGAACCGACTGTCCATCAAGCACCTTAAGACCACTTGCCTTATCTGTCACTGTTCACTTAGAGTGGAAGACTAGACATTTTGCTTTTGCCCCAATCTCCATAGTTTTGACATGCGCTTTGATTAAATGGCATCAGCCATTTTCATGCTTATTTTTTTAAGTCTGAGTGGCTTTTTTTAATGTCGTGCCTTGTTCATTTTATCAATCACATTGATAATTCCTAACACCAGATAACTTGTTAATACATCAAATTACATCAAACAGACTAAGGGCCAATACAGTTGGCAAGGAGGAGAGAAGTATTCTTTGCATTGTTTCCTGGGTAGAAATCCTTTTTTGCTTTTTAGCAAGAATTCTATTATTATTTGCTGGAATTGTTAATGTTGCTCAGAACTTTTTGAAATTCAGGCTAACACTGACTAGACTACTGCAGGTCTTAAATTTGCTGCCCTACTTTAAAAGATCAGTGGAAAAAACATATTTTTGGAGAAGCCATGTTCATGTTTTCCTCAGCAGCGCTTTTTCTTTATTTAACAAACTTGTCTTTTATGATGCTTTCCTTGTATAGCTAGAAAAAAAAATCTTAAAAGCACCTTTCTAGTCCTCTGATTCAGTAAGTGAGGGTTTTGTTACATTTTTCAGATGATCATCAGTTCTCTATTTGAGTTCTTTTAGGACTTACATAAAAATGATCTTGCTTGATGTCCTATCGTATCTCATTCAAGTTGCTTGAAGTAAATGCACTTTACTAATTTTGTAAATGTTTCAAATTTCACAAGAGGTGTGAAGTTTTTTGCATTTTGTTGAGTTCTGAAGTGACCAGAGGATATGTGTGAATCTTTAAAAGTCTTTCTGTGCAATCATCTCTGCCTGGGTCTGTTTCTTCTTCTTACAGAAGTACTTCTGTAACTTCATGAAAAGCCTGGGGAAAAACATCATAAAGTAATTTCTCACTGGACTTTTTTCAAATTGGTCAGAAAATCTGCAGACAGATAGCAAGAAGTATAATAGATAGGGATATACAAAATTAGTTGATCTGGAAACAGAATATGCCAGGGAACATTAACGAAAATGTGAAAGAAACTCTCAAGGACCATGAGAATAAGTAGAAAAACTGGAGCATCTGTTACAGAAAAAAGGAAAACAGTATAATTACTGTATAGTTGCTCAGTATGATAGAGAACTTTTAGCTGAATACTATTTGGACTTAATGCCTTGCTTTAGATCAGTAAGTCTGAAACTTCATATTTTCACACTTATTTGGCTGAGTGTATTCCTGAAAGTCAGTTCAGGCACAATTTTATATTACATATTTGGCACTAAAGATAAATACAAAGTTTATATCAGCTAAATGCAAATTTGTTCACTTTCCTACAGTGAACAAGTGGCTGACTTCCCAAAGTCTCACAATCTCTCTAACCAGCCTTTTGCTTTTAATAATTTATTTCTCTTTCAAAGTTATTTTTATCTTCATTTTTTAGAAGTTTTATCCTCAGAAATCAAATGTGCCTGCATTTGATTTCCTTAGTAATTTTCCACTTGTATACAAATGACATTTGATACCATCATGCACATGGTTTCCCTGTGTTTCAACCTGATTCACCCTTCAGCACAAGTTCTTGAATGCCAGGTTAAATTAATTTCAACATTTCAAGACTGTCTTTCTAGTCAGTTCCATGACCATTTTTTCTTTTGTGCTATTATTTAGAATGACTAAGTGTTTTTTTTCTTTTTCCTGTGGATCATGCCATAGACAGTCAATTGGTAATCACTGAAGTCATTCTGACAATCTACATATCATGATAACTGTTGTAACTGCTAGAATGTTTGTAATGTTCAGTTGGGTGAAATAGTGCATCGTAGGCCAACAATTTTGAAGCAAGGTATCTCAGAATAGAATAGAATAGAATAGAATAGAATAGAATAGAATAGAATCTTTATTGGCCAAGTGTGACTGGACACACAAGGAATTTGTCTTGGTGCAAATGCTCTTAGTATAACATAAAGAAAAAATACATTCATCAAGAGTCAAGAATCATAAGGTACAACACTTAATAATAGTCATAGGGTACAAAAAGCAATCAAATCATACTAGGAAACAATCTATAGATTGTAAGGATACAAGCGACAAAGGTACAGTCATACAGTCATAAGTGTGAGGGGATGGGTGCAGGGGTGGGATTCTACCAGTTTGTACCTATTCGCTAGAACCGGTTCTTAACATTCTAAGCAGTTCGGAGAACCGGTTGTCAGAAGAAATTACTGGCCTAATCCTGTAAAGAAGGCAAGAAGGAAACATTCTTGGTGTTGCTTCCGGAAACTGCCTCCTCATTAACCCTTATTACATTCTTGGCCAGGACTAGACTTCCTGTCTCAAGAACATCTCTGGAGTTTTTTTCCCCTCCTTTGCTGGTACTTTGCTTGTGTGGACTGACAATTCAAAGTTACAATGGCACTGAAAAAAGTGACTTATGACTGTTTTTCATATTTACGACTGTTGCAGCATCCCCACTGTCATGAGAGGCTAGGCGAGGAGATGCGTGCCTCGATGTGCGTGATATTGAGTTGGCCACGCTCAGCCAATAACATGACCAGCAAGCCATGTCCACCCAGTCACATGACCACCAAGCCACACCCACTACCTTAAGCCACGTCCAGAGAACCAGTTGTTAAAAATTTGAATACCACCCCTGGATGGGTGATAAGGAGTGATGAGAAAGTTAATAGTAATAGTAGTGCAGACTTTGTAAAAAGTTGGACAGTGTTGAGGGAATTATTTGTTTAGCAGAGTGATGGCTTTTGGGAAAAAAAATGTTCTGATGTTGCAGAGTTCTATAGTGTTGTTTTGAGAGTTGAAATAGTTTATGTCTGGGATGTGAGGGTTAACTTACAGAATGTGTCCAATATTTGGAATCCATGCTAGATCCATTGCCACATGGCTGCAATCAACCAAGTTCGTATAATTCTCATAGGCATATCCCCAATATTTTTCCCATCTACCTCTGCCCCCTGTGTCCAATCAGCTGGTAGAAAGGCCTGAGAGATGAGTAGCTATTGCTGTTTAGAAAGCAAGGTTAAAATTTGAAATCTCTTGATAGTGGTGAGTGGTGAGGAACGATTGAGGCAGTAAATTGGATGCCTGCTGGTGAGGTAGGTTGGCTGGAGGGTGCTGGCAATTGATCAGTGAGCCCTCTTCCTCCCTGTGATCCTTGGGGACATGCTGGAATGTGAAGCAGGGATGCAGTTTTCTTCACAGTTAGCGGCTCACTTCTTCTCCGAGCAAAAAGACAGGTCAGTTGAGGAGACTTTACTGGGGCTCTGCTGAAGATCATGAGGGGAGGGATTTTTTTTTAAAATTTAAATGTATTGATTTATTGTAGAAAATAAAATACAAAACAGTAAAACAAACAAAATGAAACAAAACAAAAACATTCAACCCTAACAAAAAAAGTAGTGTACAAAAAAGGAAGAAAAATATGAAAAGAAAAATGTTCCCTGCCACCTTCCCACAAGTCAAGAGGGGGCAGCAGGAAGTCTTCTGAGGTGATGACAGCACTGTGTACTTCAAGAATTTGGCAAAATTGTGGCCACTCTTCCTGTGGGTTTGAAAGATGACAAAAGCTTCCTGCCAACTTGTCACAAGGAAAGTTGGAAGTCAGTCTCACACACAATGCATTATTGCCCACCCCCCAAGGTTGTTCTGTTTCTCTGTTTAGATAAAGCAATGTCTGAAATGATGATCCAGTGGGTCACAGGCTGTCTGGTAGTTTGCATTTTCTCCACAAAGAGGAAAAAGCAATGACTTGGGTTTTTTTCCAGTGTTCATGCTTCTATTTTTAGAACCACCATCTGAAAAAGGTTAGACAAGACAATATAACCGGCTCAGACCTCAACTCACTTAGCAGGCTTTGAAGTTCAATGGAGATTTGAATTATCCCCCTCTCCCACTTGCAATCCAATATTATAATTACTACTCCATAGTATAACATCATTTATTGAAAGAGGGCACTTTCACAGAGCCAGTATCATCATTTCATGCAAACATGGCAGTTCAGCAAAAGAACCTCTGTTTTGCGTTATCTTGCATGATGTGCAACAATTTTTGTTTCTTAGAAGAACTGCAGAGATGAGTTCTTAAATACAACAGGAATTCTTGAACTTATTATGAGCAGGGCCTGGAGGGTGACCTTTATGTACTGATCTGCAAAGTGGCATCTCTTACTAACTTTCATTTCTCCTCTTTGCACGTTTATTGTTTTTTTTGGAATAATCATGCCCAAGAAGACTTTCACTTTTAAATTTGTGATTCCAAATCCTCAGGTGACCAACTTTTTTAAAATTAAAAAAAGCACACAAATAAATTGAAGAAAAAAAACAAAGCCACTTGCGCATGGCGCACTCTTATGTTTGGTGCACTCTCTCAAAACAATTCTCCTATGTGGAGGCATGCGTCTCATAATTGCATCTCACTGCACTGTACCAACCTTGACAAATCATCATGTCAAGTACAAATATGTCACATCACACACAACAGATCGGATCGGCATCGATCAAATACGGAGATTTACATATTAGTCTTCAAATATCAAAAAGGAGGACATGTAGGAGGACACTTTTTAAGAGAGGACAGAACTTAAAAAAGAAGGACTGTCCTCCCTAAAAGAGGATGGTTGGTCACCTTACAAATGCTCTGCTTGCAAACTAGCTTGTTTAACTCACGAGGCCTAGTTGTGGCTTATCCATATGGCTTATCCATAGTTCCTTTTCACTTTGAAACCGAAACAAAATGTTACTGTTGGATATATGACTTTCAGCTCACTCTAGATTGCTTTGTATATCATGTATCTTGGCAGTCAAAATAATTATATCATTAATTATGAAGGGGACACGATTAAATACACAGGGAGCATACTGATTAAAAATAAAACTTGTTTAGCTTTATAAATCTAGTTCTATTGTTCCATCCTGCTTTGGAAAATGGGGCTTCCAAAATGCCATTCATAGGCTGGGTAGAAACTTAGGCCTCTAAGGTCACTGTCATTTTCCTAACACATAGATCATAGTGCTTATTATGAGGAATCTAACCCCAACTTCAGTTAGAGTCTAACAAATCACAATTGTTAGGAATGGACTGATAGCAGAATTATCATCTTTCTATTAAATTGATAGTTTGTGAACAAATTTTCCCCCTTTGTCAAGCTTTAGAGTAAAATCTAGTGTGTCTGTAGTTTCTCTTGAAACATGATCTAATTTTTCAGATTTACGAGATATAAATGAATACTAGGTATGGACAAATATGTTGATTGTAGTTTTCCTTCATTTCTCTTTTTTCTTGTTCTTCATTAGGAGACCACTGTGTTTAGAAATAAAAATTATTATAGAAATATTTATACATTTGCAGGCCTACTTTTCATAGTTAGACAAGGATAGATAGATAGATAGATAGATAGATAGATAGATAGATAGATAGATAGATAGATAGATAGATAGAT
>BHFT01035896.1:0-17419 GCA_004320025.1 Laticauda laticaudata | reverse complement strand
ATCCGCCTACCAGATAGGGGCTAAAAAAAATGTTTGCATAACGTTGCTCTGTGCGAGACCGTTCTTGCTCTGCCCGCATCCCGGACCGGAGCGGAGAACACCAGACGCCCGAGGGGAGGGACGCAGGGCAGATTGTGTGCGAAAGCAGCATGCGGAACGAGGTCTTGAAGCCCAGCGGATTCAATTGAACGCGGGAGTTGGAGCGGATGGCACCTATCCGGCCTTAGGCTTTCCGGGCGGGATCATCTCAGAAAAGTGACTGTAGGAACGGGGATACAGCATGTGCGTCATACTTGAGTGTAGCCGATCAGACGTCATCTTGAGCCTCTAGATTATCCTGAGCATGGTTCTCATATCTTTGTCTCTTCCTGTACGAGCTGTCTCGCTTTGTGAGCGCGCGTACCGCGTTAGGGCGGCTTCGCGCACGCGCCATAGATACTGCACTCACATCGCCCGACCTCAGATACCTCTGTTTCAGTCCTTTCCCGCGCGCCGTACTGCCTTCCGTTGGCGAACCGATCTCCCACGCCACGTGTAACTCTTCTCACGTCTGATCTCTTTCATAGGGCCCACGCAGCATGGATGCGGTTTCCCTCCTGCGTAGCAGCTAGCACATCTGTCGCGACCGCTGTCTTCCCACCCACTAGTACCGGTCCCATCGCACAGTGCGGTGATTGCGATGGAGTGGCCGCCCTGAGATTCTTCGTGGGCTCGACATCGTAGCGTCTCCTAGTGGCTTCTATTTACGTTCGGTTCTGTGCGTTGGTCGCCATCCTTGGTGAATTCGGCGACATGCGGGGAGGAAACGGTGCATTACCAGCTTGAGAGGATGATGGAACTGAAGAAAGCCCTTAATCTTTGAAATTTTATATTAAGTGGACCTCCGACTTGATGCTGTTCGCTTTTGCAGGGCCATCCGTGTGCTTTCCCATTCTACTGGCTTACCAAGTCCTGGCTGATGGTGGGGAATTCGCACCTGGACTCTCCGAATGACCAATCTGTCCCTCTCTTGCTGCAAAACCTTTTCTTCCATCTTCTTCGGGAGAGGCAGCACTGGAGGAGCTCCTCTTTGTCTGTATTTATCCACAATTCGAATTCCAGGGCCCCTTTTTGGCCCCCACCACTCTCTTCTGACCACAATAGATCTGATGGTGTTGGCGGGTGGCAACCCTTCCAAGACTCAGATGACTGCTGGAGGTGTTGCTCCCTGTAGCGTGGATTATCTCCTGAGGCCCAAGGTGGCACACTGAGTGGATAGTGCCTACCCTGGAAGCGCCGGTTTCCAGGCCCTCCATTGGTGGCCAGGAAGTTCGGTGTTCGTGTGTCTTGGTTCAACCGGTTGAGGTTCGAGCCGCTGCGCAACCTTCGTTCACAACACAACACCGCCCACTTGGTCTTGACTTCCTGGCAGATTCCGTCCTTTCGCTGCCTCGCCTCATCCTTCTTGAAGTCCGCACAGCGGAGCTTACCTGTATCTATGGCCTACGGTGTGTTAAGGCTCCTCACGACATCCTGATCTTTTCGTCATCTGAGCTTTGGTATCGGGCGATCCTATCCAGTCAGGTGCTGTTACTCTCAAGTTCAAATCCACAATCGTCGTGTCTCTCCTTTCACATCATGCTCGTTCATATATCTCGCTCTTCAGTTGTCGCCTGGCGGCGATATCTACCACTATTACATCACGTATTCGTAATACGATAGCACTGCAATGATCGCGCTCCGTTTCACCGTCTCACTGTTAAGGTCGCCATCCGCCCACCTCACCCGTGTAGACCGCATCGTCCGTCATCTGCCGGAATAATTATCGTGAAACTCGGTTTATTCCGACTCTCACGGATCTGTGATATATGATCTCTTTAGAGTTAATCAAGACCTCCATGGCTGCGCCTGTAGCACTGCGCTTCGCACTGATTTTCTCCGTTAAGTTGTTCATGTGCAGAAGCGCGTGATGGTGGCTGCCAAAAGGGATCTGCTGTTATTGATCACCGGGAGGAATCATTTGCGCTGACCTTTTGATGCCTGATGACTCGCTCCGCATCCTTTCCAAACTACACTTAATAACTCGACCACACCATATTGAACCGCTTAGTATGCGCACGCGTCAAATACGCTTCATAGTCTACCAACGCCTATAGAGATAAACAGAGATTAGAGTGTAGGTGTCTGCGACAGGCAGGCGATCACACATCCTCAAGACCTTTCGCGCGCCAAATCGGCGCGTGAACACAGAGTCCATGGTTGCCCTCAGCCGCGCAAATCTTTGGTTCCCTTATTGGCGCCAGGCACAAAGATAAGAAAAAAAGTTCCCACGGCGAGCAGTTTCCGGGTGATTCCAGGGGGTAACTTGCTCGTTTTTTTTGTTCTTCCTTTTTGGGCCTCCCCGCTTAATATCGCCCAGATGGATCTCCCCCGTGAACTTCAAATCCAGGGCGGCCCTAAAGTTGTGGAGTGCTTCTGTCTCCTTCCATAGGCAGTTATCTATTAGCGCGTTGTTTCCTTTCATCTCTTCTATGGGGCATCCTCCTCCCGATATGGCATTTTCCTTCATTAGGCACACTCTTTAGACATTCGCTTTAATATCGCGGAGAGAGGTGTCCGCTGTCGGGTGGTATCGCTATGTATACTGCCTCCCCGCACCCCCTCAGCCTCTCGGAGGGCACGGCGCGTAGCCTCCCTCTTCTGGCCTAGAACGACGATCTAACGTCTGTCGCCGACTTTCTTCAGGCCTCGAATCAGTCGCGTGCCGTCTCTCGAGCTTCGACAGCTCGATACTGTCTGGCATAGTACGCTTCTCGGTCGAATGACCCTCTTGGGCAGGATGATGACGGCGCTACTTTCATCGTATCCCCGACTCCTCTCGGATCACACATGCGGCATATAAATCCTCTTCCCTGGTGCAGGCAAGTAAACGCTCCGGCTGTCCCACCTGCCGTCTCACCGGCAGCACTTGCGCTCGGATGAGGTGAGCCTATCGGGAAGCCGCTGCCACGTCGCACAGTGAACGCGCAGCAGGCTCTAACTCCCCACATGGCGCCTAGGCTCTGATAGTATCTGAAATCGGTGTCGAGGTCCATATGTCCGTCTGCCTCTAATCGTACGTGAATGCCCGTCGCGTTAAGCACTATTCGCGTTATCCGATCTCGTCGCCTGCAATCGCACATCCAACTGGTAGCGCTCCATTTCATCACCGACTTATTCCCCAAACGGGCGTTGTCGCATTTGCATTGCAATCCACGGTTATGCTCTTCGTCTTCATTCTTTTACCCCTCTGCGATGCACTCGATGTAGTAGCTGTAGACGCTCGCATTTACCTGCTTGTATCTAGATGGAACGATCCCTAAGTCACGTGTGACTGTGTGTAACTTCCGCCCGGCCTATGCTGACAATATGCGAACGCTCATTTATTCCTCGCTCAACCCAATATTCAAAAGTCCCATGTCAATCTTCTGCTTAGTCGCTCTCAGCTCTAAATTCTCTATACTGTTCTATTCCACTTCTTCTGTAATCTCCTCTCTCCGCTTTGCCTTCCAAGGCACCCATCCGGACGCAGGCTTGGATACATTTTCCACTCAAATCCTTCCTACATCACATTAGTTTTGGAACCCCCAGCTCAAATAACCCTTCCTGAAAGCAGTATGAAACATCAATATAGACGGATGCTGCGCAATTTCACACTATTAATACGCTAGCGGTTGGTCAATATTTTTCTGTTCTTAGTGATAGAGAGGAAGCAGAAACCTCGGTCCCCGTCGTGAGGGGAGGCAGTGAGGACAGAACGGAAGCATAACAATGGATGGAACATTTTTCTCGTCCGTTGTGTCCGTTTTGCATCCGTTGGGCAGTGTGACAGGGCCTTTAGATTAATCAATTAATAAACTACATATTGTTGATGCTGTTTCTCCTGATAATTGGTTTCCCCTACTATGAGATGAGAAGAGCACAATAGCAAGGAGGATTCAAAAATTCCTGTTCTTAACCTGCCCCACATTAAAGCAATAAGTACAGCATATAGCTGCCTTATCTGAGTACAGAGATTACTCATCAAGGCATATTCATCTAGTTCAGGGGTGTCAAACTCAATTTCATTGAGGGCCGCATCAGGGTTATGTTTGACCCTGGGGGTCTAGGGAGGGTGTGGCCAGGGTGGCATCACCCAACTCATGTCGGGGGCACCTGTGGTGGCGCAAGCACTCTCCCAGTGAAAATGGGCTCCTGAGCTCCATTTGCGGCTGCAACAGCCTCCTGCAACCCTTTGCCAGAGGAAACAGAGCTTGGGAGTGTTGCATGTGGCCCTCCTGAGCTCCGTTTTCACTGGCAGAAGCACTGCAGTTTGATCCCTCGCTGTTTCCAGGGTGGTCCCACAGATCAGATCTAAACAACCCGTGGGCCAGATTCAGCCTGTGGACCTTGAGTTTGACAATTCTGATCTAGTTGATTCAGAGAATGTGGCCATTGAGGAATAAGCTCTTTAATAGGTATGTGTGTTGTCATAGACATAGTCTTCACAATAATATTGAAAATATGTCAGCAAATCTCAAAATTGTGCATTTAAGGAGGACGAGTAATATTTTTGAACTATGTTGCAAGAATTGTGCAAAGAAAACGAGAAAAAAATGAAATGTAAGAAAAAAAGGCTACAGAAAATAATTGAAAGTAGAGTTGTCACAAATTACCAACTAAAAGGGTCTGCAAACATATGCACCTGCCATGTTAATTATTAATACCATATTAATTTCTTATTAATAACTGCCATAAATAGTAAGTAGCATTCAAATTTGTGGAAATATACTGTATTTAATTTTATACCATGTTGGGATTGTGTCGGCTTCTGTTCACTTCGGAAACACAATTTGACATAAACTGTACAATATTAAGTGGACCATTGTTGATCTGTTGCTTAGCATTTATGAGGAAAATAGGAAATGATGTTATGGGGAGAAGAATTATTTTTAACAGAAATTTCAAGTGATAATGTCTCTGCCCAAAACGTTTTCAATCCACATGATCTATCTACAATGTGTTAGGACTTGGTTGAAATATATGATTATGTAATTAAAAATAAGCTATTGTTATGACTGTGATTCTGATATCTTAATGTAATCCTATGAAGAAATGCACCCTGTGAAAAAAATATGTTTGTTTACACATTCTATACTAGTTATAATGTTTTGATGAGATAATGATATCTCAAAGTAAGCCAAATACTTGATTTTTTATTACTATGCACTGGATATCATCCTAGATGCCTTAAGTATAATTATCATAGGAGGGAATCTTTTGCCTTGTTTATACATTGCACAAAGCAATGTTTTATTTAACCACAGCTATTTGAATAAGTCATAATTACATGGTTTCACAACCCACAAAAAGCTACAAGCAAAACTTTTTAAGTGGGAGTATGGTCAGAAAGATTTTAGTAAACTGCATTGAAACTTCTCAATTATCCCAGAAGCTTCAAACAACTGGAAGCTGTTTTTGCATACTGTTAGTGTTAAAAATCTAATGTCCAAAAGATTTTGCCTGCCAAAAATATAATTGATTAGTGTGATTATGGTGTGGTACATACATTTGCAAAGGTAGCTGTCAGCCATCAATCCCTAGCTCATTTGCCTTCCCCCCCCCCAAAAAAAAGACAACCAAAATAAGCAGATAATTGATTAGTGTGCAAAACTCACTGGCAGGCAGAAACATTTTGATCTGCAAAAAAGGGACAAAGGTTGATTACTATGTAGTATTATAGTTTTGCAAGCTTCAAAAGAGATGTAGAAAAGATGCTTCAGAATGGGTAGGAATGTAGTATCTCTTTAAAGCAGCCAGGTCTTTTTTCTGGCTTCCTTGCAAGATACACAAAGAACTTTATTGAGTTCTTTAACTGAACTCCATAAAGCAACCAATGGCTCATGCTGTTATGGCTCAATGTTGTGCTTGCGTTCCTGTAAATTCTAAAATACCCTTTTAAATTATAATAGTATAGTATACTAAACTACAGTATATATTATAATACGATAATACTGTTTATGAACAATACAAAGTGAAAGGAAAACTGATTTAAGGGAAAAGCTACTTTGCTGACCTGGTTGACCTGAAATAATGTGATGTTAAAGCCAGAGGTGGGATTCAGTCAGTTCAAATTAGTTTGGATGAACCAGATGTTAAATTTACATCTGGTTTGCCAAACCGGTAGTTGAACTGACTAGCTGGCCAGGCCCAGGAGTCTCCACATGGCCTGTTTTGAATGCAGCTAAGTGCAGGGTCTGCACAGAGGCTCTGGGAGGGCAAAAAACGGGCCTTTAGGAAGGCCAGAAATCCCGGGGTAGGCAGTTTTTGCCCTCCTAAAGGCCCAAGGAAAGCTTCTGGATCCTGGGAAAGGTGAAAAATGGCCCTCCTGGAAGTACCAGTAGGCCATGCTCACCATGGTCACACCCATCCAGCAACCGGGCAGTGAACTGGTTGCTGGGATTTTTCATATCCCACCCCTGGTTAAAGCCTAGACTATAAGTTAAATAACTTTGTGTTCTGCATTAAATATAGTTTGTACCCATGGTTTGTTCTGCATCAATCTTAACTATGGTGTTGCCTGTTATCCCAACATGAAGAAATGGAGTTAGTGTTAATCTACAGTCCACAATAATTTTCTTTATTTTAATCTATCTCTCTCCCTCTCCCCCCCCCCCNCCCCCCCCCCCCCATAAACAATAACTCCATTTCTTCAGTGTTGGGATAATAGCCAACACCATGGTTGAGGCTGATGGAAAACAAACCTTGGGTACAAACTATATTTAATGCAGAACTATTCTATTCTATATAATATTATTATTATATTATACAGAGACAATAGAAGCAAAATGGGGCTATTCTAGCTGCAACTCTTCTGCTGCCCTTAGCTCTGATTTCATTCTTTGCAGGTGCAAGAAATACAAACACCAAAGGGCTGGAGGGCATTCCTCATGTGGGCAGAGCATCTTGAATCTTTGATCTGTTTGGTTTTAACTTCTATGATAAATGCACAGTCATAGGAAGTGTCAACTTAATGATCATACCAGTAATGTCTAGAATACCAGCCAAGATGGGAAGTGACTAAGTCTTTGTCATTTTATCTGACAAAGAACCTAGTACACACCCATTAAGAATGTCTAATATTGAATTCTGGAAAACTGAGAATAGCATATGCCTATCTTTCTGTAGATCATGTTTATGGAACAGAGAACAAGTGCCATTGGGGTTCCACTAGACTTATATATGTGCCAAAAAAAAAAAAAAGAATGTCCTTGTTAGCATATACAATCTATATCATTGTATTTCTGTTGTTGTTTTTGTCTGGTTGAATCATGCTCTAGGGCAGGGATGTCCAATTCACGTCATCATGGTGGCATCATGTAATATATTGGGACTTTTTTCCCCTTCACTAAACTGGGCGTGGGCCAATGGACCAGGAGTTTGATAGCCCTGCTCTAGGGTCAATGCACTTGCCAGCATGTAGCTTATTTTTATTTCTGGTGTGTGTGTCTGTGTGTGTGTGCACATGTGCGTGCACATATCTATGTCCAAACTTTTCTTTGCCAAGGATGTTGCACATTGGGATAATTGGGGCAGCATTTTTGTCCACTGTCTGCCCCATATCTTTTCAGTTTCATTACCTATATTGAATGAAAATCGCTTGTGAAAAGAAATGTTACACTTGTGCTTCAAGGTTTCCATTTAACTTTGGTTATCATTCATAATGTAATCTAGAAATGAATAAGATATTTTATGAGAATAGGAAACATTTTATTTTTCCAGTCATTATCACCATAATATCAAATTAACGGGGTTGAGAAAGAGATAAATCAGTGATATGTGTGTTGTTGTTGTTGTTGTTATTATTATAGATGTTTCCAGAGAAGGACTGTGAGCATTTTATATTTGACAATAGCCAAGATTAGGAAATTCCCACATATTTTGTTACATAATGTCTCCACTTAAAAGGAGAGGATCCACTCCATATTGTCAATGATACAATTAAGACCCTTCCATTATTGAAATTCTTATATAAGTAACTTTTGGTCTTATTATACTATTTGTGATCCTTCCCTCTTGTAAAGCTGCAGATATTTCCTAAGGGCAACAGAAGGAATATCTGAGTTGATATTAACTTAATGACTACAATGTTTACTGACAGTTGTTCCTGTCCCAATTGTCATAAATTTAGGACTACTTCCACAAGCTTGTTTGCCAAAGCCATGAAACAAATCCTGCAGTTGTTAAGTGAATCCAGCTTTCCCTCTTAAAGTCTAGACTTTGTTTGTGAGAACCTGGCTGAGAAGCTCGCAAATGGTGACCATGTGATCCTAGAATGCTGCAACTGTTAACACTTGCCAAGTGCATGAATCATAATCATGTAACCACAGGTATTCTGCAACAATTATAAATGTAAGAACTGCTCCTAAGTCACTGTTTTCAGGGCCATCATAATTTTGAACAGCTACTAAATGATGGTCGTAGGTCGAGGAGTATCCTTGGAGTCCCTCAGTTGGAAAATACAAAAGGATATATGAAGGAGTATATTTATAGCTCAGGGTTCAAATGAGGGGTCCTTGATACTATCTGAGCTTGGTTTCATGCAGACATTTCATTCTACAAGCTAGGTAACATCAGTGCTAGGATTGTAGACAGAGTTTTGCTAAATGCTGATGTAACAATGCTGATGTATCATTAAATGGGCAAAACAGTATTTGGATATGGAATTAATATATTAAGTTTTCATGTAAAGGTATAGTTATTGATTATTAGATAACTTTTCACCCAGGAAAACGCATGGTTAGAATACACAAAGATTAAACAGTCACATTGTGGTCTATCTCACATTAGAACAAATCTTACTGTGCAAAATAGCAAAGGGAGCATAAACAGACATGGAATTAAAAACAAATAGTGACAGCCAAACAAAGTTACAAAGCTTTTTACTTTGCCTTTCTTGACATTTCTCAACAGGGAGAATACTGAATATTAAACTGAAGGTTCAGAAAAAAAAAAAAAAAACNNNNAAAAAAAAAAAAAAAACTACATGCCCTGAAGAAGTTGAGAGCAGACTCTGAAGCCAGAAAAAGCAGTTTATCCTATCCATTTAAATTTTCTCCATCCTCTTTTCCCCATATTTTCAAATTATTTTACATTTTTCCATATTTTTAAATAAATCTGGGAGAGAGGTTAAAAGACAAATGGTTTTCCCGTGTCTTTGTTTTATTTTACTTATTTGTAATTTCTATCTGGCATTTTCTCCTTGTCCTACATATAGCACTCCTTCCTTCATTTTTTGCCACATCCATCACTTTGTGGGAAAGGTTAAGCTGAAAGAGAGTGATGGGTCTTAAGGTTATCCAATGGGCTTTAGTGGATGAAAATGGGCTTGAACCTCAGTTCCCCTGGGATTAGTTCAACAGGTGGGAATCAGAGATGGTATTCAGCAGGTTCTGACCAGTTCTGGAGAACCGGTAGTGGAAATTTTGAAGAGTTCAGAGAACTGGTAAATGCCACCTCTGACTGGAGATTTTACAGTAACCTTCCCCTGCCACACCTAACAAGCCACAACCACAGAACCAGCAGTAAAAAAAATTTGAATCCCACCACTGGTGGGAATGCGTGATAAACAACAATCTCTTCAGACATTGAAGTCTTGTAACTTCAGTGTACACGAAACCCTCCTGCCTGTTGCCCCATCCCCGGATACAGATTCTGATTTTTGTCAGAGTACTTATTGGAATTATGCAGATACTCTTGTGATTATCCTAGATTGTTACTGACACCAGTAGAAAACATGAATTGAAAAACTCTGTAGGGAGCATTGGCAAAATATATAATAAGGAAAAGCAATTAAGACCCTCTTGGTGGCAGCAAGGCAGTTGTGGAATACCAGTAATTTAAGGGTATTTTGAGTTGTATGGGGGTTTGCTTCCTTCTGCCTCAGTAACAATAAAAAAATATATAAGCAGCATTTGGGGCATGGAATTTATTTGTGCTTATTAAACAACAAGAGCACTTATCCCTCTGGTCACTGTCCTGAAAAGTAGATGCAAAGCTTAGTGCTGAAAAAAACCCTGGCTCAATGGTCCAGTGAAGCCTGTTACTTGGCAAGCAGCCATGGTCTTCCCTAGCAGGCCAAGAGGCACCATACAGAGATCTCAGCACCTTAAAGCAATAGGGCAAATTTCTATTTGCCAGCACTGTATTCTTTGAGCTCAGTGGTCAAGTGCTTGATTTTATACTCCAGTTCCCTGTATTCTCCACATACCCCTAAATCCAGGTGCACTATATTCCATGCTTGATATACTTTTTTGGATTCTAGTGCTCACCCTGCGTTCTGCTAAAAGCTTTCTGCTTTTAGTCTTCCTTGATGACCTGGCTCTTACCCTCTTTGTTGCAATGTGCTGCTTTGATTTCCCATGAAACTGTTTTCTTTGTTTGAAGCAGTGGTAGTCTTCTGGCAGTTCCTGAAACTCTAGAAGAATCTCCCTTTTCTGATAGAACTCCTAAAATCAGTGTCTAAAAGACCTACTGTAAGTGGTGAAAGATTAAAGGAGGGGCACTTCAAACATTCTTTTCTATTTCTTTTCATCTGCTTTAGCACTTCCAAAAGCTTTACAAACTTGGTTTTTAGTTACATTGACCACCAGAAGGTACCATATAACTGCTTGAGACTCAAAAATGGGTAACTAGATGTTCTAAGAAATTCAAATTTTCCACTAGGAATTGAATTCATGGACCTTTGCACCATATATACAGTGCACTAATTTAGATGTTGCCTGTCAGGAATAGCGAATTCTACTTTGTTGTAAGGCTATATTAACAGATTCTTGCAAATCTGATCATACAAACCTGTGTTTTTTACAGACTGAGAAGTTAGAGGTCTTTCTTTTCCTGTCAAGCAGATACTTAACTGATCATTCAGCTGTCTTCCAGGGTCCATTCCCACATATCATTACACCAAGGGTCTTCAAACTTGGCAAGTTTAAGACTTGTGGACTTCAGTTCCCAGAATTCCTGAGCTAACATGACTGGAGGAGGAATTCTGGGAGTTGAAGTCCACAAGTCTTAAAGTTGTCAAGTTTGAAGACCCCTGCATTACACTATCCTTTCCAAACTACTAATGTACATGAGTTCAATTGCCAGTAAAGGGTTTAAACTCCATTGAGAAGCATCTATCTATGTTTGATAATTTCAAATTAGATGAAATTGATAATCTGCTACCATGTTGAGATCAGTGTAACTGAAAACACTACACTGGGTATGTGCTGTAAAATAGAGAAACAGAAATCCTGCAAACCCCAAATATGGGAAATCATGACATATTGTTACATACAGTATGTAATTTTCTGTTCTGAGAGCTTAAAATATGGTGAACTGCCAGTGACTTTATAGCCTCAGCTATATGGTATTTATCTAGTTCAAGAGAAACTGCCAACAAGAACAGCTTTCTGGATCAGGCTAAGGCCTATTTAGACCAACATTTTATTTCATCCAGTGGCTACCCCAAATATGCATGGGATGCTTTCCAGCATAAGTATAGTTCCCCCCAATTCAGAAGAATATAAATTTTCTTATTCTCTGACAAATATAGATAATGACCACACATATCAATGCAGATGAAAACTACTTAAATATATCTATGGGATGCATAAACCCAAAAGATAGTACTACCTTTTCACGAAAATTATTTAATAATCAACAATGGATTTATAAAATAAATATTTTAACCATGTTTCTAATATTTGCTATTTTATTTTTAAAATACTTATTTAAATCAATTTATAAGGTTCCTGATCTTACAAATGTGACCTTGGGTATCAGAGAAAGATGGGGAAAAAAATTACAGTACAAAAATGTATATTATGTTAAAAGTACACCACATTTAAATCACCACCAGAGGGCGCTTCAGTATAGTTTATATTTTTAGAGTGTATAGGATAACTTTTTTTCCTGAAATGATTTTTGTTTAACAACTGAACAAAAGTTACTCTAGCTTGTTCATAAATGCAGCAACTGGGAAATAATATTCTGTTGAACAGATTGATGCATCACTATAACATGCTAGTCCAGGGGAGCCCGTTTTTACTGGCAGAGTGCTCTGGCCACAATAGGCACCCTGAACATGAGTGATGTTGGCCATGCCCACCCTGGTCACGCCCAATCTGCCCCCCCCCCCCGAGTTCAAACACAACCTTGATGCGGCCCTCAATGAAATCAAGTCTGACATCCCTGTGCTAGTCAAATTCCATAAGCAGAAGTGTTACAAATTTATTTCATCCTTATCTAAAGACATTGAAAGAAGTTTAGAAAGCAAGACAGTTTGCCCATTCTGAACTTTATTTAGATCCTGTTAGAGATATAAAAAGCTGATTATAAAAAAATCCATCCAGACTTGAAATTCTGAGCATCCATAGCTTGGGAGAATCCATGTTTTTCTACGTTTAACAGAATTAAATTGAGATTTTAAGTCTATTAACAACTAATCAATAATTTTATAAGGATAAGTACAATGCAATTTGCTGCTTGGTCATACTTGCTTGCTTTTCAAAAATAAAATAAAAAGCAGTCATCTTATTTCTTGCCAGAGATAGATTAAATTTGCAAGTGAATTTTAGGAGAGGTCAAGCCTATTTAGTTTCGGTTTACTATTTTTTTCAGAGAATAGTAGACAATCCATGAACAAAGGTCAGTGTTTTGGAGATATATGGTTACCTAAACAGAAAAACAAAATGACCATGGGTAGGCAAAAAAGAAGTGGGAGTGAGTTCTTACTTCCTATCAGCTTTTTCATTGACTTTTCTTCTGGAAAGCTGGCAGGGGGTGTTGGAAAGATGATCAGGTGGCCTTCATTGACTATGGCAGTGTGGCATAGTGGCAGTGCTGAGGTGGACCCTACTTAATCAAATTTCAATCCCATTGGATTAATGGGTCATGGATCTTGGATACATGCTTTAAGTTAGCTTATCTGAATTATATTGCTACAAAAAGTGTTTCCCGTGATGCACCATTTCACCCAATTGAAGGTTATAAACTGAAAGTTTTAGTAGAATATAGATCAAGATGACCCTAAGGTATGTCAGAATGATAATTGAAGTGGATTTTGCAGAAGATTGATTCCTCCTCCATAGCATGTTGCTTGTTTATTTATTTGCAAATTGTATGCAAATGGCACACAAATAAACACACAAGGAGCCTACAAAATTTCAGAAAGATAAATGCAGAATAAAATTACCAAGCAGGGGTGGGATTCTACAGGTTCCATCCGGTTCTATAGAAATGGATGTTATGATTCTGCTCAATTCGGATTTTCAGCAAATCATGCTCCTGGATGGCCCTGCCCCTTCCCCTGCTGGCCACTTGCCTCTGATGAGGCTGAAGATATGTTGCTAGAGCTGCCAGGCTTTAAGCCTGGAGCAAGAATCCCTTTCTCTCCTCTCCCCACGCCAACCCATTTGGAAGATATTCAGTTTTGCTGTTGCTGTCTATGTTCTTCATGCTTCCTAAATGAGATAGATCAAGTGGGAAGTGGCTGGTGTGTGCGTGTGTGAAATTAAGCCTCTTTCCTATAAAATCCATTCAGAAAACAAAGGAGCAGATATTGTTTAATTCTGCTTCAGCAGATGGCTGGGACAGAAAGTAGTTTAAAAGTATTATTTAATTGACTTAGTTAATTGGCTTCCAGCAATTTTCAGAGTAGCACTGAGTAGTGCTATTGCCTTTAAGAACCCATTGCTGAAGCCCAGGATGCTGCTGGATGTCACAAAATAAAAGCCAAGACGAGCTCAGTGCTACAAGGAGAAGTATCCAGGAATGTAGTGTTGGAATCTGAACCCGAGCTTTAAAGCACTTTCTAAAGTAAACTGGAGCAAGTATCCCTTGGAGAAGGACTTTAATATCTTTTAAAGCCTGTGAATGATGCATGAAGGGGCAGTTTAGTATCATTACAGTTTTAATATTTTACATCCACCAGTAGAAAACTAGAGTAAACAATCACAGTTTGAGGTCAATCCATGCATTTACCTAGAGTTAGGAGGAGGTCAGGAGGAGGAGGAGGAGTGAGAGAGGGAGGAGAAGAGCAATTAAATCAGAGCCTTTGTAACAAGGGGCAATCCAGGTAGAAGTGCACTCGATGGTTCTAGTCCAAGCCAGAGAGACCAGGAGTGTAATGGTAGAAGTATGGAATCGTTACTAAATCAGAGTTCATACAACAGAGATACAATGCTCATAATACCTCTAAAGTGTGGTAAATTCTTTAGCGTTACTGACTTGTGGTATGTAATCACAATATATCTCGACGTCTCTCATGGCTGACCACTGAGGAACTTCTGCGGAGAATTGAAGTCCACGAATGTTCTTAAAATTGCTAAGCTTGAAAAATATCAGAAGTAACAACTTTCTTCGTCAGCAACTGGGTTATTTTCCTGGATTTTGGGTTAAGAAGAGAAATTTATCCTATGTGCTTTGTGCAGAGATGCAAACTGAAATTTGTTAAGATGGCTAATTGGAAGGTTAATAGTGCAGATACAGAGTATTCTATTGACTTACAACTATTGTTTAAAGCTCCATTTAAAGTTAACAACCAGCACTGAAGAAAAAAGTGACTTATATTCCCACTATCCGCAAGCGGATTGCCAAGACGAGAGAGAGAAGAGAGGAGAGAGAGGGAAAGAGAGAGACAGACAAAAGAAGAGAGAAGAGGCAAACACACAGACAAGAGATGAGAGAGAGAACAGAGAGACAGAGACAGAGTAGAGGAGACGAGGATGAAGAGAAGACAGAAGAGACAGAGAGACAGAGGGAGGAAAGAGACTAAGTGACACATACCAGAGAGAGAGAAGAAGAGGGAGGCGAGGGATAACAGAAAGAAAGACAGATAGAGAGCACGGGAGACGACAACGTAGAGGGAGGGAAGGTAATAGAGAGAGAAGAGACAGAGAGATAGATGAGAGAAGAGAAAGAAAAGAGATGCGAAGAGATGAAGAGGGGGAAGAAAGGAGAGAGATATTCTTGTTTAAAATTAAAATACGAAAATGAGCTTTTTGATGTGTTTGAAGGTTGCAGACCCCAGGTTAGGCTACAGCTGACCATAAAGAACCTTTCCTAGGCTTAAGAAACACTGTGTGGTTAAACAAGTCCATTTTCCCCAATGGGCATTTTTAACCAGAAACCAGAAGGAATTGTTGGAAACTGGCAAAAAATCTCAGTCACAAGACTGTGTGGGATGTTATAACTGATCATAAGTATGTGTGTGTTTGCATGCGCATATGCATGGATATCAAAACACCAAAAACAGGTCAAGCAGCTCTAGGAAGGTCAGTCGTAAATTAGAACAATTGCTAAGCAACTGGCCATTAAGCGAGGACCACTAATATTTGGTTTGCTCGTCACATGGCCACCTAGCCTGCCCAGCCAGTCACATAACCACCTAGCCACACCCACCCAGTCACAGGACCACAAAACCATGCCCAGTCAGCAAGCCACACTCACCCAGTCACATGACCAACAAGTCTCACACACACAAATTAGGCCACACTCACAGAACCGATTGTTAAGAAATTTGAATCCCATCCCTGTAACTAAGCTATTTGTTATTGTTCTATTTGATTGGTGTTAACATTCTATTGGATTGAATTGGGGCTAATTTTAAGAAACGCAGTATGATAAAAATGGATGATGGATGGAAAACAAACAAAAGATAAGCAAAATTTGAATATCAGCATACTTAGTGCTGTAATCAAGAGAATATGTCTTGCCAAAACTATCTTTCCTGCTTGTCAAAATAAAAAATAGACTTCAAGAGTACCGAAACCAGAAAACTTCATAAAACCATTCACTTTGATGGAAAGTAAGACAATCAGTTATAGAACTATGCCCTACTTTTTTCTTCTTTCCATACCCCAATTGTTTTCTTATTATGGAGAGCTTAGGAGAAATGTGTTCACTTTTGCAGATTACTTTCTCTAAGTTTATCTGAATTCTTCTATCAAAAGCAAATGCCTATATGTCTCATATAGTAAGGTGACCAACTTTTTTACAATGAGGAGGGCACAAATAAAGAAAAAAATATCATAAATAAAAAAAACATTTTATTCATTGCAAAAATAATACAGAATACACTATAATATGATAAAAGCACAATAAAAAACATTTGTAACAATAACATTTTATATTGTAATTATGCTTACATACCGATTAATTTTTATTTAAATTAGTACTTTTCTATTGAATGAATATTCTAACAATATATTGGAAATATCTGAACAAGAAATACCCTTCATATTGAATTTTACGGCAAGTGCTACACCTGGAATATCAACATTCAATCTCAATTTCTCATTTTTCCAAAAATCATTAGCAATTGAAAAAAACCCTTTCAACTGCTGCATTAGTTCCAGGGCAGCACAATGTAAATTGAACAAGAATAGATAAATTTTTACATGGAATATGTTCATTTTTGAAATGGCTGAATAGTTCCACCCATCTTTTATCAATTTCAACATGTTTATTTTCCCATTGTATTAATTTTTCAGAATTTAAAAATACATTCAGTCTTCTAATTTCTTCAGAGACAATTGTCATCTATTTTAATGTCTGGCATTTATTTAGCTCAAACCTCTATACAATATTCAATATTTGTCCAATATACTTGCGATGAAGTCAAAAAACACCATTGAAAACTGTTATTTCCATCTTCCTGTTTTGAGCTTCCCCAAAGACGGACCACTGACTGCTTTGGTTCATGCTTTGGCATTGGAGAGTCCCAATCCTTTGGATTTGAGGCTGAAGCTACCTCATAGGGATGGCAGAGGAAGGGTAGAGGGGAGTCGCAAATCCCCTCCCCAGCTTGGCAATTTCTCCCTCCCAAAAACGCCTGAAGAGGTGGTCTAAAATGGCTACCCTGAAGGGAAAGATTAGACTGGAATAAGATTGTGCAGGAGAGAGAGAAAGAAGCGAACAGCAGGAGGAATGGGGCAATATAATCAAGGGGAAGATACCCCCAAGATTAACATTTCAAAGAATCTTTAAGAAAGGATCTAAGCGGTGAAGACAAAGAAAAAAAAAGGTGTGAATTGCTTTTGATAGCGTCGTCGGGGCTTCAAAACCGCAAAAGGTAGAAGCTGGAGAAGGAACTATATAATCAACTTGGAAGTAAACTTTGATTTCATATTGGCATTACTAAAGCTGAACTATTGACTGTTAAAGAGGAAATTTAATGTCAACTGGATTTGATCTTTTTCTTGTTGGAAAATTGTAGTTTAAAAACTGAATAATATAGAAGAAAAAAGAAAAGAGGGGGTGAAGACTTAGCATAATAAAGAGTGCCATCTCAGTTAAACTCAACTTGTTATTCTTTTAAAAAACTCCTGTTTCTTGAAATTGCATGGAAATTGATACAATAAAGCAAGAACTTTAAAAA